>CM067346.1:7075223-7088384 GCA_034190875.2 Urechis unicinctus
AGGATTAAGAATATGATTTTGAAATTTGTTTTAGTTGAAATTTACAAATCTTTTATAAGTTGCATTATTTTGTCTGTATATCCAAACAGTAATAGAAGAACTCAAAATTGACAAAATAATGTGTGCATAATTATTTTCTTCGCTGTTTGTGAGACGAAAAATTGACTAATACATGAATGCTCATTTCATTAAACAAATAGACAATAAATTATGAGATTGTTGAAACAAAAGTGTTCAGAACACATAATACTACATATTTTGTGAGACTAGGCAATTTTAATACTGCAACTTATCAATATAATCCATACAAAAATACCAATCAGAACAATGAGATATTTTGTGATTAGAATTACAAATTAAAAGATTAAAGCTTAGTATGTTACCAAAACCTACTTTGTATTAAACCTGTATACTGTCAATTCTTGTCAAGATCTTCCACACAAAACAGGAGGGAATTACCCTCCTGTTGCACTCCCGCAAAAAAGCCATGAATCCACAGAACCAATTGCTGATAGGCCCCATGTCTAAGCATCTTTTTTGTTAGTCCTCCACAACAGCATTTTACCCGCATTTTAGCCACCCGGTACCTGTGAATAACCTCAATGACCATCGGGTCAAGCACAACTCCTTCCATCTAAGGTAGTGCATATGTGCAAAAGTCTGGGCTGTTGGTGCAACATTGCCACTCCACAGGGCTCCTACACTGAAGGCAGATGCACCAGTGTGGTGAAGTGGTAGTTGATGGAGGGTGGAATCCTTCTTTCGGCGGTGTGGGTTGTCGGGTGATTGTAAGCGCAAACTGTGGCTGTCTGTCTAACCATCAACCAGCAACTGGTCAACACCATCCAAATCCAGCCACCGCACAAAATTCTGAAAATACTATTAGTAATCAAAAGTCTTCATTTTAATGGATTCAATATCTCCAATGCAAATCGCTATCTGTTACCAAAATTGCATGAAGGTTTTTGGAGCAGCTGAAGAGTGCTAGGTGCTGAGTTGTACAATACCTTCAATTTCCCTTTCCGTGACAGTTCTAGAGATTTAGCAGCCACTCTACTCTACTGTAGTGCCTGGTTAGTTATTGGTGTGTTGCCAAGGTAGCATCTGTAAACAAGATTGACTCGCTTTCGGCCTGTCGAGGTCTACAAACAAATGAGAACCAGTGGAATAATATGGTTCAATAAGCCCAACATGGGACCCCCTATTTACTGAAAAAGTGATTCAATTAGGTAATGCTTGGTTCCCACTATCACGATTCGCAGCACGATTAAAATCGTGGTCTCAATCGTGGACTAATCGTGGATATCCTATCACATCTTATCAGATCTAAGGTCAGTCATGGCAATCGTGCTAATCGTACAAACTTTTTGAACGGTTCAAATTTTTTCTACAATCAACACAATCAATTGTCAATCGGGATCATCGTATCAGATCGTATTGCATCTTAACAAAGCGCGATGGATCGCATCTAATCGTGCTTGCAAATCGTGGTGATCGGGATCGATCATAGACAAGACAAAAAACACTCTCTGTTGAGATGTGTTGCGATCTTCCACGATCTCCTACGATCTCCCACGATCTGTCACGATCTGTTACGCTCTGTGGGGTCCCATTGCCCAAGACCTGACACGAATAACTCACGAGCAGATAGGATTTGATACGAGAAGATGCGAGTAAATGCGAGTAGATACGAGTAGCTACGTTTTTACACGAACGCTCACGATCTGTTACGAATTCTCGTGCCCATATTTATGGGGCAGGAGGAGATGCAATTACTGACATGAACAGCACAGAGAAGT
Source organism: Urechis unicinctus (assembly GCA_034190875.2). Classification (NCBI taxonomy): domain Eukaryota; kingdom Metazoa; phylum Annelida; class Polychaeta; order Xenopneusta; family Urechidae; genus Urechis; species Urechis unicinctus. The sequence goes on from CM067346.1 coordinate 7,077,023, forward strand.
GGGTATGGGATAAGTTCTCTTTTTGATCCCTCACATTGAGACGGTGGATGCAGCAAGTGACAGTGGCACTGAACTCACACCTTCCACCGAGCAAAACTCATTAGTTGCCTCTACCACATGCAGGGTTCTGACGAATTTACCACACTGCCGAAAACAACGAAAATAGGCCGCAACCATGCAATAATTACAAGAAATAATAACATTTATAAAAAAGAAAAGGCTCCCTATTTGGTGTAGCGGAAGTGTAGAAAATATTATATTTAGTGAGACTTAAAATAATAATAATATTAACTTCAATCCCACCAAAAATAATTGCTCACTTTTTCTCTTTCAGAAGAACTGTTGGTTGAATCTATGTTCAGAAGCGCTTTTGCGTGTGGCAGCTATTACTTTGGAAAGTATGTGGCTGAGATCCTGTCCGAGTTGCCTGGGGCGATTAGGAGGGATGCTGAGGCAAACATCATGCAGGAGTTACACAGGGCTCAATGGGCAGCTGAGCAAAGCCATACACAGCCACCACCAAGCCAAGACCAGCATTCCCCCATCGAATTCCAGCAGCAGTTCCAGCAGGCCATGTGGCAGCCTCAACCCAGTCAGTGGCCACCCCGCCCTATAGGACCTCCACCCAGTATCTGGGGTAGTCAGGACCGCAGCTACGTCCAGCGACAGTTCCCCACGCTCCCGATGACCTGCCCACAAACCAATACGCCTCAGTCAGGACCCGTCTTCGTCAGCCTGCTGGGACCCAGTACACCAGATGCCGACAGTTTCAACCTCTCCTCGCAGCTCTACACCCCTGATCCACTTGCTAAGGATGATGACACAGACCTGTGCCAGGAACGGCAAGACCCCCTGGATGATCAGTAGAGAGTCCTTGTACAATATGTTATGATAACAAAAAATAAAAGAAATAGAAAATAAGAAATGACATAAAACGAAAGTCGTTAACTTACTTGTCTGCATGAATATTTGTTTCATATTACATGTACACTGAATGGTAAAGATACTCATTTCAACACATCAATAAAAAAGAAATTTAAAAACTTTGTGACAAAAGGAGAATTTGCTCATAACGAGCAAATTTCCTTTTGTCACAAAGTTTTCTACTCTTTCGTACGATGTAACCACAATTTAGGCAAGTTTTGAATTGTCGTATGAATAGGTCTTTGTTTCAGAAACAAAATTCAAAACGTCAAATATTATCCTCTCCACCTTCCGAGTCATGCAGCCCGGCCATCCTGTTCTGCCATGCGACCGCACCTTGTGGTGAGATGAAGAAGGCGTTCAGGAGTTCCCTCTGATGCTAGGTGCAGGATGTTAATCCAAATCTAGCCAGTCCACTTGGTCCCTCCATGTCCCTGGGATGACATTGTGGTTTTCATTCTCATGGTCCGCCTCTTGTGCTGCAATGCATGGATGCCTCAGCCTCAGTAGGTTTTGAAGAACCACTGCCGCCTGCACTATATCTTTCATAGTATTTGGCTTCTGCTCTAGAGTCCTGAGAAGACACCAGAATCTTTTTGGCCAGGATCCCAAAGGCGTTTTCCACTATTCTCCTCCCCCTTGACATCGCTCTTCTGCCGTATGGCTTCATGAGGTAGTTCCTGAGTGTGAAGGCGTCATCCCCTAGGATGAAGAAAGGCATGTCTTAATGGTCATCGGGGCTTGCAGTCAGAGGGCAGGGTGGGGGGAGTCCTAGGGACTCTTCTTCCAGGTCGCTGAACAGCTCCGAGTGGCCAAATATCTGAGCATCTGACATGTGTCCTTTTCCACCAAGCTCGATCCATATAAACTTATAATCTGCATCCACCAGGGCAAGGAGTGGTATCGAAAAGAAGCCCTTTTAATTGTAGTACATGCTGCCAGTGGCTTCTTGATAGCAATGTGGTTGCCATCCAGGGCCCCAATGGCGTGGGGAATGTTCCATCTTTGCTCAAACTGGTTAGCTACAGCTCTCCATGCTTCAGGGGTCACAGGTAGGCTGAACACTTCATCGTTGTACGCTTGCACAATTGCCTTGCACACTTCTGGAAACATCTTTGAGATACTGGACCCTCCACACCTAAAGGAATACGCAAGGGACCGATAGTTGTCTCCAGTTGCAAGGTGCTTCAGTGTCACTGCCAGTTTCAGTCCAGGCGAGAGGGGTTGCCTGAAACTGTTGACGTCCCCCTCAATTGCTGGGGTTACCTTCTGCAAGACTTCATCAAAGATCTGTGGTGTAAACCTTGTGTAGTTTTGGAACGCTACTGGATCCTCCGGCCGCAAATGTGTGTCCAGGAGGCTGGAGAACTGACCAAGCTGTTGTCTCCTCTCCTCTTTGAGCCATGGTCGCACCCAGAACTGCCTGACTGCAGCTCTTCTGGCCCTTTGTGGTTGAGATTGTAGCTGGTCTCTCTGCTGCTCGTCTTCTTCCTCTCTGGCGATAATGTAAGTATACAGCAATACTGCAAATGCCACGCTGTCATCATCCGCAACTCCTGCCATCATTACTGGTTGAGGGTTGTAGTGTTTACCCTGTAAAAGTTCAAGAAACAATGAAGTCCATGGTCAGTCGGGCTCTATATATACCCGTCGGGGTCCAGTCGTAGCTCGATTCGTGATCACCCTCGATCATGAATCGTGGACCCAATCGAAACAATAACATCGGAATGTATGTGATCGTAACTGAACGGAAGATCAGACCGTGACAGATCGTGATTCCTGAAATTGACAAAACGTGAACAGATCGCATCCGAGCGCAACAAATCGTATCAGAGCGTATCAACTCGTATCACCTCGTATCCAAACCTGAGATTTCAGAGATATTCCAAGATCTGCTTCGAATGGCCAATCATGGCGTTCTTAACGGATCGCACGACAGTGGGAACCTAGCATTAGGCAAGCCCAATAGTACCTTGTTTAAAGAAGGTGGGGCTTCTGCCTCCTCTTCTGGCTGGTCTGCAACCTCCACCGACTTGGACACCTGTGTCATGGTGAACAATTTCAAACCATTACACACATCCTTCCCAGTCATAATGGATGTATAGAGTTCAATAAAATACCCTTGATAAGAATCCAATTAAATTATGATACTCCAAAACGTGATAGACTAGTCAAGAATATCGTTTTTTTACGCTTGAACATGCGTAGCCTCAGGGTTAGCACCGGTCGAACGGTAATATAAATATATAGGAATCTAATTGGGGTAACGCTATTTATTGTTACGGTAATCTATTATAACGAAAGTGTTCACTATATTGAGGTGGGTTCTCTTTTTTATATATAACATTCGAAAACTCCAATCAAAGAAGAGTCATACAAGAAATGTAGGAATCAAAAGACTCACCATTTCGGCTGCTTGCGTTTCCACCTTCTGTCGAATCTGCGCTCTGCGTGACGTCACGACTATGTGTTGTAAAAAAATGACCCTTCAATACGCATGTGTCATTTTCCCATCGACATGTGCTCATGTTTGTAAACACAGGTGTAACCGACAGATTTCGATACGGTGTAATCGACGATATAGCGTTGAACCAGTCCGCAAAATGGTTTATATGGGTTCCATAAGAGTTGTTCTATTAAATGGAGCAAAATACCGCATGCCACTTTTTTGAAAAAATGCACCTTTAATTAGTACTCACCGTCACGCGGGGGCTGCTAGAATGGTGTTTCGTTGGGGTTGAAAATTGCACCCTCCTCTTTGGATTTTTTTAGGTGTTGTTGAGCTAACCAAGGTTACTTCGTTGGTGTTGTCATCTTTCAAGGGCACATTAGTCTCTCTCTTCCTTTTGAGGGAAGTGAAAAACAATTGTCAGAGGTCAGAGCCTTTGACAAATCCCTCAACTTGTCCTGCTGGGCAGACAATTTATCGAAATCCCACTTGGGCAACTATCCAGAACACAGTCTGCGACTTGGCCAAGTCCGTAGAATGTAAAAATACGCTCAGCGTGATGAAGATGATGAAAAAGGCTCCGTCTGACGCAGTTCTTCAAATTAGATCAATCAAAAATGAATCTGCAGTTGACGCAGTTATCATCGACAAACTCCCGAAAACACGCATCTATCGCTATAATAGTATATCCATCACCTTCGTCGGCATCTGCATCTGCATCAGGTGTTAAAATCGAAACCGAAATTCCGCGCGAAGAAACGGCGCCAAAACGCCCCTAATTCCAGGAGTCATTCAGTGTGTTCTCATTGGACGCAGACCACAACAATGTACATGACGTCACATAAAACCGAGGATGCGTATCACAAGTCAGTTTCATGAGCCGGACGAGCGCAACTTAGGTCATTCCGGGTCACAACCCTTCCATTGATTGGCCAAGCATTCGGACGCATCAGTTTTAGACCTTGGCTTGTCGTAGAATCTAGATCGAGAAGCGTAGCGGAACCCCTGGAGTCTAGGACGCAGACTAAGTATTACCATAACCATTACCTTTCTTGCCTTTAAATGATCTGTGTTAATTGCTTACTGATCATCATGTTACCATAAAAACATCCCAAAGTCGTGTGCAGGGTCTATGTTCCAAGGTTAGTGGCAGTGCCAAAGAGAACCAACTGGCCTGGTGTCTGATCCTAGCATTCTGTATGTGATGCTGTGGTTACTTAGGCATCACATAGCACATCATAGCATTATACAGGCTTAGTACACTGCAACCTATGTTAGGGGCCGATGCCATAGGCTCCCTGTTCTGCTGTTTAATATGACACCCACGTGATTCGCTGCCTGGACCCCTACATCAATATATGCTTCATCAAACTCCACAAATAGACAAACCTTCTTTTGAGCGTCTTTCTTTGATTCCTGTTTGAAATAATTTCGGGTCCAATTTTATTTACAAATCTCCACGGGGTTTACAATTGTTTTATTGTAACACACGCGAGACAACGTCAGCGTTATGGTTGTTTGTCAGAGCATTAACGGCGTGGATGGTTTGATAAAGACGACCCCACATGTCCGGCCAGTAACATAGACACAGTTATACATACCGCGGCCTCAATATATCATTCTTACATATTCTAACGAATGCCCACTTGAGCTATGAGCTTATATTGTATGAGATACAGCTATCACATTACCACACACTTGTTCTATCAATCATGTATCCTCATATCATAATCATATGGAAATGGAGCATTCACTCTGTATATGTATCCCGTGAGATGAACGTTTGAGACGCTACGTATTGACGAACATGGAGGTTTACCTGCCGGCGGCGTTGTCCTATTGATGTGTAACATGGTGAATCAACAAGTCGGTTGTCATGTGATATTCTGGCAAATGGATTTCATAGCTGAGTATGAAACGAAACTCAACATATTATACTAAAATAGACTGCCATGCTTTGAATAGTTATAGAATCCGTAGAGTTTTAGAATCAGACGAGACTTACCTGTAAGTTGAAGTGAGGGATAACATGAGCTGACGTAAGGCATCCGCTAGCATCAGACTTAAAAGCCAGTATTTTTACCATTCAGGATCCAGGGAAGGGTTCTGGGAGGGCATGTTATCCCTCATTGCTTAGATATCTCGGTGGAATTATCATCAAACTTCAACTTACAGGTAAGTCTCGTTTAATTCTAAATTCCACCTCCCTATCTAAACAAGAGGGATTCCATGAGAATTGAAAGTCTTGATGGTTAAAAACCGCAAAGAAGACCAACAATATGTGTTGAAAACTATATATTACCAACAACATAAAAGTTAAATAATTGAACAGACATGTTACATTTATCCCTAAGAGAGTACATACATCAGTGCATGATAATTTAAGTAATCTAAGTAGCCTGGTGCAGAATCTTATCAGCACAATCTGTAGAGTGAGATATAACAGGCTTATTATGCAATTTTCTAAACGTGCAATCCGATTTCCAATTAACTGTTCTCAAAATACTGCAAGGGAACATTTGATAAAAAAAGCAGCAGATGAGGATGCTGCTCTTGTCAATGAAGGCTAAATACTGAAGTGTCAATGTTATTTTTTTTTCAAAACATCTTTGATCCATCTAGACAAAGTATCCCTTGAAATTGCTTTATGTGGAGCTATACTATTAATGAACAATTTACATTCTTATCCTCTTATTTGCAATTACTATTGAGGTATATTTTCATCAAGGTAAGCACATAGAGAGCAGGTTCATGCATGTAACGATTAAGCGTTATCTCTGGTAAATTAACACCAGGTCGAGAATGCTTCAGAAGATCACCAAACCTAAATTTTACAAAATCATCAGTTAAAGTTATATCACGAACATCTATCAAATGTAGGATTTGACCTCGTTGTCCCGTCAATAGAGCTTACAACACGTAAAGCTTCTTGCTTAAGTCAAGAAGGGACATCTCATTTGGAGGACCCAGAGAAATCAAATAGGCCAACACTTCTGAAACATCCCATGTTACATCGTATTTTGGAAGCGCTTGTCTTTCCAGAAATTCCCCCCTTAGCAACTGTTTCACTAATGGGTGTGCCCCAATAGATACATTATCTGGCAGGGAGACAAAAGAAGAAATGGCTTATCTGGCAGAGTTCAGAGCACTGTAGCTTAATCCTTGATGAAATAGGTGAGCCAAAAAAGTACGCAACTCACAGAGGTACAAATTTCATCCTTTTGCATGTCACCACAAAATTTAACCCACATGTCAATGTAAGTTCTGTATTGTTTTTGAGTTGATTTCCTCCACGAACACATGAAGAGGGAGGAAGCATGTTTCGAAATGCCTTGGTTTCCGAAATTTTTCCTGACAATTTGAAGACCGCCAAAATTAATTTCCTGTGATGTGGATGAAGTTTCTGTTTGTTGTGGGGTAAGCTGAGGAGATTGGGCACTTGAGGTAGAATCCTTGGTATTGCTGTTGTCAATTTCAGAAGTTTCGGGAAGCAATGATGGGTCGTCCAAACAAGAGCTACAAGCAGTACTTTGGCCTGATCTTGCACCACCTTTTGAAGTATTCGCCCCAGCAGTCTGAAAGGTAGAAACAAATATGGCATTTTAAAATCTGACCAGTTCAAAGAAAAGACATCAGTGGCTAGTCCTTGAGGGTCAAGATTCCATGATACATAACACGGAATTTGGTCCACACTAATAGGACCTTAAGCATTATTTTCATTATCGATAGCATTGAAAATGTCTTGATTCAAAGTCTATCATTGCATTTTTTATTACCAAGACTCTTTGTCCGCAGCGATATTAAGGACCCCAGGTAAAGGCCTGGCTGAAATCCTAATTTTTCTTTCCATGGCCTAAATCCATATATCCCTTGTTAAAGCATTCAAAGAAAACTTCCTCCCTCCCATTTTTGAGATATAAGCTACAGATGTGGTGTTGTCCAGTTCAATGCAAACATGCACATTGCTCATGTCTTTGCAAAATATCTAAATGGCCAAAAACCCAGCTTTCAATTCTTTCACATTGATATGTTCTTTGGCCTCTTCTTCTGACCACAATCCCTCTCCTTTGGCTCTGTAGTAGGGGTAGGGCTGGTGGCGTAAAAAAGGTCCTCTGTTGGAATTCTTACAGTTGGAGATGGGACCCGCTTTGTCCTTGAATGAAGAAAATCAGGCGGAAAGAAGATCCAAAGGCAAGTTTTTGAGTGACCTTAGGAGTTTCGTCGATCTCCCTAATCTTCCCAGCAAGGTTATCTCCAAAGAGTTAATCGGTAGGTGGTTTCTTAGAACCACACAGTTGTTTGTAAGCAGCTCTTAGTTCAGGCCTGATAAGATCTTTCCGTCTAGCAGTAAGGCCCATATGTGAGTTGGAGAGAAGCTGAATGATGTGGGAAATCCTAAGTTTGATTTCCTTGTTGGAAAACTTCTGACCTCCCAAAGACCCGTCATCTGGGTGGCCGCAGTAATCGCCTTCACCACTCCAATCTGAATATTTTGGGGTTGAAGATCCTTGGAGCGTGATCTGGTCGACATTCACTATTCACTTTCGGCAGCGAGATTTTTAGGTTCTCCGGAGCCGGGTATTGTTCAATCAGTTTTCTCTTGATTGGTAGCCGACTTTATTCCTGACGTAATCACATCAGTCAGTTTTTTGTCAACACTGGGCTCAGTCTGATATTCAGTTTAAAGAACTTTTCCAGATTATCAATAGCATCAGGCCCATCATCCTTCTCATCATCACTTGAATCATTGGCACTAAATCATCCAATGCAAGCGAAACATCAGTTTCGTCATGATCATTGACATGAGCATCATCAGAATCACAACACACAGGTTTGGGTGCAGATGAGGTTGACGGCTAAGTCACTTGTCTAACGCTTTTAGACAGGTGGCGCATTTGTTAAATCCGCAGCTTGCTGGGGTGACATTCCTTGTTGCAGTGCTTGCGTCATAAGCATGATGTTTTTGCATTTGAAGCAACGGTGCCATGGGGGCCATCATGGAGCTGTTGATTCCAGTCGTAGCACAGTCCATCCACGGAATCGTCTTGCTTACATCAGGCATGGGCGCAGCCATTTTGTCAGTCTCGTTGTCAGCGAGCGTTGACCCTGCTGGTATCGTTATCCACATTCCGTGGTCTAGCATTATCTTCAACTCGCAGGGAATCCTCGTCGGAGGCCCCAGCAGATGTCATGTCCGCTTGCACAAGAACACACAAGCGAGTCCTTTGTCTTATGGTAGCTTGGGGTCTTAAAGATATGTAACTGTCCGAATTTTGGGGCACCTAGGCTTCAGTAAAACCATGAATAGGTGATACTTATTTATCACAAATGACCAGTGAAATGTGATAAAACAAAAACGTCAAAAGTATCAGTGATACTTTATACACAAAATAGTCCAAAAAACGTTATCCTGTAGAATATCGAAAACAACACGAGCTACAAACTATCAGTCTGACGCCTACGAGAAAGCCTATGTAAGTGATGCTACTGGATGCCTTACGTCATCTCATGGGAACCCTGTTGTTTAGATAGGGAGGTGGAATACATCAACAATATTCGATTTATAACAGGATTCATGTATTATAAGTCTGTGTCCTAAGCGAAATCGTAATCTATGAAGTGTGGAGCTGCTAAGAATGGTTGTGTGAATAGCTCTCGTATAGTTGACATATGGAAGGGCAGTCACACAATCAGGTAGCGGTAGTGGAGAGCACTGTATCTAGACTGTAAAGCAGCTCTAAGGGACAAATGGCCTGAAATTATGCTGACATTATGATAGTTCGCTTCAAACGCCTATAATGATATACATCATAACGTAAATCACTGTCATCGCTATCCGAAAAATACCAGGTGAACCTCAGTGGTGATTGGCATTGCAGGTTGCACACAGTCAAGTAGCTCACACGTGATGATGTATGTATACAGGTGTCTTCATTTAATCTATTGTTCCTCCCCCAAGTCCCCCACCATTCAGTCGCTTGTAGATTCGATATGGTTGCGTGGTTAAGTTACTGATGTTAATTGTCAAACTGAAATCTCAGGTGAACTTCTGTGGTGCAGGATGCTTACATGCGAGCACTTCAGCTCACACGTGGTGATGCATGTATATAGGTGTTAATTGTCCAACAAATGCTTGTTCTCTGACATTACTAATGTTTTCCTTTACTCAACATGGTTTCACTCATTAGGTTTATCATATAATGACATTCACCTCACCACTCAATGCATATCACAACCGTGCCAGATAACCAGATACCAGCTGCAGAATTTAAGCTTATTGGCTTCTATTATACACACGTATTATACCCACATAACACAATATGTTCAGTATACCTAGCATTGGTATTCTTGCATTAGCAATAAAAATAGCAACAATTGACGACAATTTGTCATTCGGGTATCACTCTGACTCCAGCTTGTGTCCCGGTCGTCGTTGACAATACCTTGGAGACAGCTGTAATTGACGGGCTTCTCACGTTAGCAACTTCCTGTCAGGATTCATTACCTTTGTAGAAAGCACTGCAGGGAGGCGCCCTAGCCCGGAAGCATGGATGAAACCACAAGCGCTGGGTTCCCGATGCCAAGATTCCACTAGCGGCTCGGCGCTCAGAAGCTTGGCATCGGTATATAGCTAGTGGCTCAACCAAGCAGTATTACATGCCACTCAAATGAAAACAAAACTGGACGACCATTGGGGCTTCATGCAATGAGCATGTGTAAAATATGATGGATAAGGATTAAGGTCACGATCGGACGTCACTTCCCCATCGATGTCGCCAGGCTGTTTCAAAAATCCAGAACCGTTGGATTTCATGTCAGCCTTTCTAACTGGAACATGTTGCACATATAAGTTTAATACTATAAAGCTCAGATGGTAAACTAAACAGGAATACTTCATTATAAATATAATCGATGTCCAGGTGTGTCACTTCGATCAGCATCAATGTACAGAGTTGGAATACCACCTGGTTCATTTTATCTATGACGAAGAGGTTTACCCCGCGTGATCTCCGCCTAACCCCTTCCGTAACCTCATCCCTATCTCCGCCCTTACACCAACGGAGACCTGCTTTGTGAATCAGCAATATGGGGACGCAATACAGAAGCATGAAATTATCTTTGACGGACACATGGGGTAGTTGTTCCTGGTTCTGCCGTGGAAAGTTAACGATGCTTAAGGAAGGACTCGCCCTTATCGGGAGTTAAGAACAATGTTGATTTAGTGCTAAAATCTGTATCTTGGAGGTGAGTTGAACACACCAGAAGGCCGAGAAAGATGCACATTTATTTTGCCACATCTACTTAGATCTTCGTGCTGAATTAGGCTGAAAACAACCCAGATAACTTGATTGATCCAAGCACTGACTAAAACACAAATGGAGGATACATCCGCCACCCGTGTGTGTTTCGGGGAATTAATGTCTGGTGAGTGGTCAAGGTGATCAATGAAAAATGAAACGATCGCATTGACGAGAACATCAATTAACTCACTTAACCAATCAGGCAGCCTTCACGAATTATGATTAGATAGATGTTTCATTAACGTTTATTCATGGTATAAAATATATTTACGTACCTGCAAAGTTCCCGTGAAGGTTAACAAAACCATCATGACCCAATCTGACATCCGCCTTTTCTTCTTAGTTATGTAAATTGATTCAAATGAGATGTGTTTATAGCTTAGTGTCACACCAAGTGAATAATTTCCGTGCTAACTCACTGGAACAGGTAGCAAATATAACCACTGTGAGACTGTATAAATTGATTAAAAGCAGTTCAAAGGCCGGTTGGTAATCAAAACACATGCTTAGCAGGTGCCTCGTCTCATATCATAAGATAGAGAGGGCTCTCATGCAGCAGACGACATGGTTTCATAAACTACATACGGACCATATTGACATCCATGTCTAGTGAAGCCTATTTCACTGTAGAATGGATGGATAATGCCAACAATACGATTTGCCACTACATTTGTCTGTCACACAAGAC
>CM067346.1:7088484-7190984 GCA_034190875.2 Urechis unicinctus
TTCGACGGTTACACCCACGTCGTAAGAAGAGTTCTTGCTGATACCATTGATAACCACACAGGCCAAACCGCATAATCTGAAACACATCATCACAGGTGTGGAACATCGTATCGTACACGGCATTATCTTCAGGGTTCGTTTACGTAAATTAACAAATACAATACAAAAAGGATAAAAATACTATTTCCTAAATAAGGTATAGTTAGCCATGATACCTTGCCAGATCTCTAAATAGATGAGCGTGGTTGCTCTGGTGGGTCTTTAGTTTGAGCAGACTCTCGGCTCCAGACTTCGCACTGGGGGGACATGCTGGATCGATCTGGATTCTCGCCAGATTTATGGATGTGACGTAACGGAAAACTGCGCGTGCGCAGTCTACTTCCGTTTTAGCCTGGCGTGTAATGAAGTCTGCCACATCCTGTTGAGATAACTCCAGCACTTTCTCGGATACCTGGTTCAGAGCAAAAAATAATCATTTTTCCGCCGCGATTTTTATCGTCCCTCACCTAATTATGTATCACATCAGCTTTTTATTTATGTGGGTGTCCAAATGATAAGCAGAAGTACAATTGAGTACTTATCCAATTAGTTGCTAGTGGTAATTACAACTACGTTTGCGTTTGATGTCTCACCTTGGACGCGAATCTGTCCATCTGCTTGTAAGGTTGGCCGGGATAGCGGTCCCGTTTGCGCTCTGTTGGTGGACATGGCGGGGGATATTCCGAGTTGGGAAGAACTCCATATCTCCTCGGAGTACTGTAACGTGAGCTCGGTTGACCTAGTGTCTTCTCTTCGAGCGCCTTGCCTCTTGTGCTAATACAACAGCCCATAGAGACGGATACGATTCGAGGTTCTCAAGCACGAAATGTCCACTAAATATCCATGTCATTTACTCGGCGGTTGTCACCACTATCATTCTAATACGAAATCCAGTTCGTGATTATTCCACTTGAGCAAAATACGACAGCCAGTTAGTACGTTCACCCAACCAAAACGACAAAGGCACCGGAGCCGATGTGTTTATATTTTGTGTACCTACCCCTGCTAAGGGACCTGGCACAACCGCCGAAGTGGTTGACAATGGCCATTCGCCAAAGCCCATCGAACGGGGACATGAATATCGTCAATTGAATCGATTGCTCTCTCCGGACGACTAACGCTCACGAAGCGGAATATACTGGTCGATACTTGGAGTAGAAATCGGTGATCTAACTGAATATTTCTTTTAAACACGCAATGTCAACACAATTAAAGCGGGACCCTCTGGGTCTCTCATCGACCAGGTGAACTCTGGTAAGTCTGGCAGACCATCGCCCCTATTTTGTCATGACCCACTGAGTGAGTGAGCCGGTCTTGTTTACTCAGTAAAGTACGAGCTCGTTGACACACTTGTCATCATGCGTGTTAAGGATAACACGACCGCCAAGCCTGAAAACAACTCTCACCACGGGAAGTTGTTCCCCTTATCTAGAGTCATTATTATTTGTATTCATGTAACTTTAATTACCAGTCAGTGTCAGTCATTCTTTATCATTATCATATGTTTTCATATATTCACCATTGTAATGTTCTTGTACAGGATTTAACCTTGATATCTACGGATAAGATTATCAGTTTTCACTACTCAAACGCCTTGCTGGCTCACACTGTAAACATAGTTTATTTCCGGTTTCCTTCTTACGTTATGAATAAACATAGATGTAATCAACACTGATTCGACATAACGGATCCCGACAACCATTATCAGACGATGTCATAATCAGTTTAATTCTTATCTTGTGTCAATGTGTCATTATCGTTTGTATTCACATAACTACCATTATCAGTTAATATCACTTATTCACTCAACAATCAATCCCAGAGGTATTCTTATCACAGTCACTATTATTTGATTCACATGACTTTATAATGTCTCTAGTTTATTCTTGTGACAGTAAACAAAAAGTATATTACATATACATATATATATATATATATATATATATATATATATATATATATATATATATATATATATATATATATATATATATATATATATATATATATATATATATATATATATATAATGCATGCATACATGCAAGTACAATCATCACCATACAAGGTAAATCTATTTCTGCCTGGACACCACGATATAACAGCAGGTATATTGTTGTGAAAATCAGCTTTCATAGCAAATGAAGCTGTTTATTTGGGGTGGGTTATATGCTGTGTTTTTTAATGGTTGGGCAGGTACTTGAGTTGCGTGGATGGTTTTGTAGAATCTGCTTTTGTCAGGTGTGCAGGCACAGCTGCTGTGTTGGAGGATGTGTAGGATGTGGTCGCGTTGGCATCATGGGTTGGTGGGATGGAAGGAGCTGTAGCTACATTGACTAGTTCATCACTGCTTCTCAGTGAATTCATAACTCTCATTACGGAGAAAGACATGTTGTTGTAATTGAAGAGCATCTGTGTGTTAATAACATCCTATACTTTTGGCTCATAAGATCACGTCAATGTGCACATTCTGTCCTTACGCGACCCTGTTGGTTATCAAAGCTAATTTAACCTCAGAGCTGCGTTAATTGATCAGTCGTTGGTCCGTTGTTGAGGATTCCCTGCATTTAAGAAACCGCACCCGGCTGTCAAAGGCGCCAACAACAACAACAACAACAACAATAACGCCATTCAATGTCATGGCATCTTCACAATCAGCGCTGCTTCGTGACGAGTAATAACAGCGATTCACATGACGAGAGGTACAGCCCTCATCATCACATGACGAGAGGTACAGTCCTCATTATCACATGATGAGAGGTACAGTCCTCATTATCACATGACGAGAGGTACAGCCCTCATCACATGACGAGAGGTACAGCCCTCATCATCACATGACGAGAGGTACAGTCCTCATTATCACATAACGAGAGGTACAGTTCTCATTATCATTATCACATGACGAGAGGTACAGCCCTCATTATCACATGAGGTACAGAGACGAGAGGTACAGTCAGTCTTCCATTATCACATGACGAGAGGTACAGTCCACATCTTTATCACATGACATGACGAGAGGTACAGTCCTCAATTATCACATGAGAGAGGTACAGCCTCATTATCTTCATTATCAACGAGATTATCACATGACGAGAGTACAGTCCCTCAGAGGTACAGTCTCATTATCACATGACGAGAGGTACAGTCCTCATTATCACACATGACGAGAGGTACACATCGAGAGGTCATCTATACAGCCCTCATTATCACATGACGAGAGGTACAGTCCTCATTATCACATGATGAGAGGTACAGCCCTCATCACATGTACATCATCACATGACCAGTCATTATCACATGACGAGACGAGGTACAGCCCTCATCATCACATGACGAGAGGTACAGTCTCATTATCATATAACGAGAGGTTCAGTCCCTCATGACGACAGAGAGGTACAGTCCTCATTATCACATCAACGAGAGGTACAGTCCACATAACGAGAGGTTCAGTCCTAATTATCACATGACGAGAGGTACAATCTTCATTATCACATGACGAGAGGTGCAGTCTTCATTATCACATGATGAGAGGTACAGCCCTCATTATCACATGACGAGTGGTACAGCCCTCATCACATGACGAGAGATACAGTCCTCATTATCACATAACGAGAGGTACAGTCCAAATTATCACATGATGAGAGGTACAGCCCTCACCATCACATGACGAGAGGTACAGTCTTCATTATCACATAACGAGAGGTTCAGTCCTAATTATCACATGACGAGAGGTACAATCCTCATTATCACATGACGAGAGGTGCAGTCTTCATTATCACATGATGAGAGGTACAGCCCTCATTATCACATGTCGAGAGGTACAGTCTTCATTATCACATGACGAGAGGTACAGCCCTCATTATCACATGACGAGAGGTACAGTCTTCATTATCACATGACGAGAGGTACAGTCCTCATCACATGACGAGAGGTACAGCCCTCATCATCACATGACGAGAGGTACAGTCTTCATTATCACATAACGAGAGGTACAGTCTTAATTATCACATGATGAGAGGTACAGCCCTCATCATCACATGACGAGAGGTACAGTCTTCATTATCACATGATGAGAGGTACAGCCCTCATTATCACATGATGAGAGGTACATTCCTCATTATTACATGACGAGAGGTACAGCCCTCATTATCAAGCACTGCGCAAAGGCACACAAATTAATGCACACAGCTTTTCATGTGAGTTTAGGGGCTACTTACGTTGACGTAGAATATATAACACAATCCGGCTAACTGTATGTTGCCAAAGAAAAGCCCTACAATGGCTGTTTCCTTCCAGGGCATATAACACATACACCCTATAATCAGCTCTTTACCGATAGTGTACCTGATGCTGGAAGCCATACAACACAGCTGGATCAGAGCTGTGACGGCAAATAACGAGGTCAGATGAGAGAGGCGCGCAGGTGTGTGATGCTACCGCGTGAAACCAAAGATTCTCTTTACAAGTATTCAGCATGGTTGTAAAATGCAGTAGCTCTCTTGACACCGTTATGATAACAATAAATCAGTAACTGATGTACACGATTGCACCTGCGATGCTATCCATCTTCATGCGGTAACGATAGCCCGTAATATTATCTTTGTGCCAACATGTGTTAATGAGATATTAATAGGTGTTTTTCTTGTCGCAAATATCGCTGACGATAGTCCACTTGACCTGGACTAAACAATGGCTTTAATTGCATCTTCCATTATGTATTCTACGCGATGGTCTTTCACGCAGTTCATTTGAGCAAACAAAGCGTGGGCGCCGTCGCCCACCCGAAGTGTTAGGCATGCACTTGGGATGCCATTTATTTTGCTTCCACCAACAGTTGAATACCTGTTATCAAACAAATTCCATCAAATTGTAATGATGAATTTGTGTGTTGTTGAGGTATAAGGTGAAACGATCAATAATAACTATGCGTCTAAATTGTTGTGAGTAAGTGAATTAATATTAAATGGACATCATTAAAGTCGTGCCGTTATAATATCCTCCCCAACAAAATATCGTACTAAAACTACGGCCATTGCTATGATATACGTCAACCTATTTCTCACTCGAGAATGAAGCATTTTGATTCACATGGGATATAAACCGGTGTGTTAGATTACGTTCAAATGTATCGGGCAGAGAGTGGAATGAAAGATGTAATCAGGACCGTATAGGCAAACGTAACGAATCGGGTCAAATTGCTGGGTACCGATGTCGTAACACCGTACTAGAAAAGCGCTTGCCAAGCAAGAAATTCTTCATCTAAGTCAACGTACCCGGGTTACTAATGTACTCAGCTACACGAAGACATTTCTAACACATAATGCATGATGAGGGTTACTTGATGTGTCATTTGAGGCAGTCCTTAGCCTTGTCTTCAATGTCACCCATGTCCGTACGGACACTTATAAGCGTCATTAGCAAGTTAAGGCATTAGTGCTACTTTAGTAAACAGAAGCACCTTGAAATGTCAGAAGCAATAACCGCAGTAACCTTACACACACACACACACACACACACACACACACACACACACACACACACACACACACACACACACACACACACACACACCCAAAAATCATACACACACATGCACACATATACACACATGCACACACATTCACACACATACATACACACACACTCATACACATACACACACATACACAAACTTACGCACACATACACACACATACACACACAATTGACTTGCTAGAGCAATTTAGAAATTAGCGCCACTCCCTACACTGCAATCAGTTGCTGGGGATGCATGCATTAATTTCATGCAATAATTCTTTTAGATACGCAGAGTGGAAGATCTTAACTAAATGTTAAAAGTTTGTACTGATGGCCTTCAAGGATTTGCCTTGGTGTTTGTTCAGGTTCCGTGGTGTCTTGTGGCTGTGCTGGTTATGTCGTTATATTTGTGGATATATAGGCACAAACCAAAACAAATCAGGTTACTCGTTTAATATCATCATCATCATCATCATCATCATCATCATCATCATCATCATCATCATCATCATCATCATCATCATCATCATCATCATCCTGAATGTTAAACTGACGAGTTGTTTTAGTGGAACTTGTTCCTTCACATATATGAGCACAGTTTTCTCCCACTCATACCGTATGCGTAGTAAAACGATTGATGGTTTGATCAGCTAATCACAGCACCTCCTCAATCAGCGAGTTCAGGTACAATGTCTACCATAAATGGCTCGTTGAAAGTTGATTATCAGGCACTGTGCAAAGAACAAAGTGCAGAGAACCTTAATGTATGAATTTAATGTTGCATTTAAAATAAATTAAGAAATCAGTTTGTGAGACACTTTACAAAGACAGTCAATGAATCGAAACAATGTTTATTAAGCATTAACTAAACAATCATTGAATGACATTTCGCGTTGCTATTACTGTCCTATGACGATAATTGCGGAAATTGCTTTAAGGGGAAGGGGTATTGTCAAACCATCTTTTTTGTGTAGATCACATCCGTAGATAAATTGGTAAGTACCTGAACCTTTCTTCGGCTAGGAGCGCGATATCTAGACCTATGAGCAGGGCCTGCTCCAACGTTTTGTCTTACTCGCAGCGAATTTCTACTAACCCAGGAGCAGCTTTCACATTGTCCAAACGCCCAGCCCTTTTACTCGCTCACTATCTCCACCCTGCCGCTTGAAAAACCCCAACCGAGCAATCATTCATTATTGCATGCATTGTAATACCTTGTTTGCATCTGAAGGCCTATTGTCTGCTGACATATGTGTGTCATTTTACATCACTTACGGTACCAAGGTGGTGCTTTGTGACCTGATCCTTCTGACTCCATCTCTAGCTTAACATCCATATTTATGGTTAATCGACATCAAAAGACATTCACAATACCCGGTGTTGCGGGGCCGTTATATAACTAGTTACATATCTTAATGTTGCGGCTCGGTGCTCGGAATCTTGTCATATGGAACCGAGCGCCTGTGATTATTAGTTATCATGGAGCGAGCTCCGTTATGACTCAATCATAGTACAACTAACAATTCGTCTACCACACGCCTTTGATACAAATGATAAATCCGAACCGAGGGGTTTATTTCGAACCAGTTACTTAAATGGGATATGAAGAATTCAAAGCGTCAGTTATCGCTCGCTGTGAGCTAATGGTCCACGTTCGTCAGCGCAGAACTTATTTATGGTAATAATAATAATATATATTTGATTTTTATAGCGCACAATTACAAAACACAGCTGTACATAAAATATGTATACCAAGTTGTAATTACAAAGTGTAGTGAGTCATATGCGTAAAACAGTTAAAAATCATTTATGGCAACACGATGAATTATACGCTTGTTTTAATAAAAATATATTCAGTTTCTTCTTGAAAATGATCACCGTCTGTTGAAGTCTGATATCTGCAAGCAAAGAGTTCTAGAGTCTAGCATCTGATACTTTAGAGGAGCGGCTACTCTACTGGAGGAGGGATCTTGGTGCAACTAGTGTCCATGGATCTGACGATGTCCTCAGTTCTCTTCCTGGCTTGTACACGATGAACTGTTCTTCGAGATAATGTGGTTCTTATGTTGTGCGCAGCGCTTTGTAAATCATGCCGAGGATCAGGTAGCAAACGAAGACGTGAAAGCACCTGTGTTATCAGGTTATACGATCTTCTCTGCTAACTCTCAGGTGCACGCGGGCTGTGTTGTTTTGGCCTGTCTCTAATCGTGCTAGGATATTGGCTGGCAATCCAGCCAATAATCTATTGTGGATATCAAGCTTAGTGGTAACGATTGCAGGGATGATCTTAGCGCACGCATTATGTGTCAGGAATTTCCAAATGAGCGCAATCCGCTTCAGATGACATGATTCACTTGAACTTCAAAAAACAGTTCATCATCTAACACTGCATCAAGTTTTCGTACTGTGACCTGGGGCTTGATAATCTCATCACCGATTCTCACATGCATTTCACCTAACTGGCTGGTATTCATTGCAGTTTACACTATACACTTTTATCTTTATTGATATGCAAACACAAATGCACGCCTTAATCCTAGGCCGAAGTAATTAAGGCGTCGATGTACCATTCAAGCGAAACGTGGTGGCGACACAGCTCATTGCCTTTGAGGCTCTATTGTGTATTTCAGTTTCAATTCCAGTCGCCAGTTTGGTTAAGAGATTCTATTTGGAAGCCGCCATTAGTGAACCCAAAGCCCCGAGGACCACTCCGGGAACCTAAGTCAGGTCATTTCGGGGCCCGGAGCTATTTATAGGGGCCGATGGCTCCCGCCCCCGCGTCTTTCGACACTTGGTTTGAACTCTCTGTGCCAGCTCTTTATGAGTATCCCACTGTCATTTAAAATTCAATAATTGTCTACTCAACGGCCGGGTCTGCCTTGATTTCCCACTAGAGTACCACCGAAAGGCCCAAATGTAAGCTGCATCCGCTGTTGATAATAGGAACAGCTCTACTACACCGGAATATTAATGCAGTTTTAGTAAATACTTAACTGGGCGTTGCAGTCACCTTCTGTAGTTTATGGAGCAATTTGTAAAGCATTGAAACCACTTAGGTTAGTAGGCGGAATAGTTTATCGTTCGCATGACGTTTGATTTTACGCAGTCACGTTGTCATTCAGGCCATGTACATTGTTTAGTTTTAGTGATTGGATTGTGATATCCTATGCCACAGAGAAGTTTGAGTAGAATAATAATTAGGTATATTTCAATGTTAACATCTGCAAAGAGTGATTTCATCATTCGCTGTAAGGGGTGAAGGCGTAATGAGCTGACATCCCTGACACTCAAAACTGGGTCAACCTTTGATGTATTCAACTCAAAACTCAAGACATTTCTTTTTAATCAGTGCTATGACAATCAACAGCCTGCCTAAGCGCCTTTGAGCAGAATTATTTCCTGGAAACAGGCGCTATACAAATGCCATATATGTTATGTTATGTTATGTTAAGTTGGGGGATTCGTTAACGCATCTACGTTATCATATAAGATATTATGGATGGTTAAAGCAACCCATCACCTTATATTTTCACAATTGATACACTGTGGATCATGCACATTGTAACTCGAGGTAGCTCCCAAAATATATATACCCTTTTCCCGATAGTAAATTACGACAGAAAACAATATATGTGACCCTTGCGTGTATCTATTAGTATTTTATGCTGACTGCAAAACATACCAGTGGCCAGCTGGCACATTGCACATCAAGATGGGAGTGGGCCTGAATGGTGTGGGAAGGGTGGGTTTTGGTTCCATTCTTTGTAAAATTGTTTTGTGATTGTATAATATGATGGTGCACAGCATTTTCCGTGAGTTCTGCGTAAATGAGTATCATTCTTGACACCGCAGTATTACTCGTGACACCGCAGTAGCTCTCTTGACATCGCAGTATCTCTCTTGACACTGCTGTATGTCTCATGACACTGGAATATCTCTCTTGACATCGCAGTATCTCTCTTGACACTGCTGCATCTCTTTTGACACTGCAGTATCTCTCTTGAAATCGCAGTATCTCACTTGACATAGCAGTATCTCTCTTGACACCGCAGTATCTCTGTTGTCATTGCAGTATCTCTCTTGACACCGCAGTACTACTCTTGACACCACAGCATCTCTCTTGACACCGCAGTATCTCTCTTGACATCGCAGTATCTCTCTTGACATCGCAGTATCTCTCTTGACACCACGGTATCTCTCTTGACGTCGCAGTATCTCACTTGACATCGCAGTATCTCTCTTGACACCACAGTGTCTCTCTTGACACCGCAGTATCTGTCTTGACATCGCAGTATCTCTCTTGACACTGCAGTATCTCTCTTGACACTGCAGTATTACTCTTGACACCACAGTACTCTCCAGACAATGCCGTTTCCCACTTGACACCGAATGATAACGAATTAGCATTCACTCTTTGATATGCGAGACAGATACAAGTATTCTTGTGGTGTTATTCAGCGTCTAAGCATTTTCGATGCCACTTAATATGTCTTTTGCCAACATGTGATATCAATAGCTTGTGTTACTTTGCCGTAAATATCGCCGACGGTAGTCGACCTCACTAAGACTAACGAGGAGCGTCTTGTTCATCTTCCATCATGTACGCTATGGTGCTTTCACATTGTCCAAACGACCATACAAAGCCATGTCGCCCTCGACCACGCGAAGTGCTTGGCATACACCAACACACCTGGGATATCATTTATCATCTTGGTGCTTCTAATACCTTTATATATCGTCTTTGTGTCAACAATGGCATCGTCCATAGAATATAACTGTTGTTGAAATTGTTATTGTGCTTTTAAAGTATAGTATGGAAGATTATATTATATAGATTAGGTTAATGGCATAAAGTGAAGGAATCAAATTTACACTGGATGGGACTCAATGGGTGTTTTGTTACAATAAATTGCCAAACAAGATTATATGTAATAACCACGGGTACTCAAATAACATTTGCATAGGATATAGACTAGTGCATGGGTGGAGTAGAAAGTGTGCTATTGGGGGGGGGACCGTTTGCCTAGCAAGATGTTTTATATCATACGTTATGTAAAAGGTCACTAAGCATAGGTGCGTTAAATTGCACGTCATGATACGCACCATGTGTATGGCGTATGAAATGATTTGAGATGAGATGAAATATGATGGTGGATGACGATGCTCCATGGATTGGTTTCGGTACAATTATCTAAGTGGAAAAATAGCAAACTTGAAAGATAGAGCGATTTCATATGATAACGAAATGTCTTCTTGATCCATCAATATATAACCGTATTGTAGAATATCGGGTTCACGATAGTCACCATGTGATGGCATGTGTTTATTATTCACACAGAGAGGGCGATATAAAA
Source organism: Urechis unicinctus (assembly GCA_034190875.2). NCBI lineage: Eukaryota > Metazoa > Annelida > Polychaeta > Xenopneusta > Urechidae > Urechis > Urechis unicinctus. The sequence goes on from CM067346.1 coordinate 7,099,395, forward strand.
GGATATTATATATTGTTGGCACGACAAAGAACTTGGTCAATGTAAACACAGGTGGTGCTAATTTACACAAGCCTTGGTCTTTAAGGCTTTATCTCATTTCGTATTTTGATCAGTTGTAAATTTAATTATTGTTGTATTCAACACATGTCACGTCAAAAAAATTATAAGCACATGAACCCAATACCTAGGTGCTTATTTCTCTCGTGATTCAATACCTCTAGTTTTACACTGCATCGGCGACAGCATTTCCGGCGAACCGCTATTTAATGCTGAGATGCTATTGTGATGGCTTATAATCATATTTGTCATATACGGGGGATATCAATTAATGACATATGATTATAAAGGGTATATAATTGGCAGCAAAGGATAGGTCAATTGGCTTGGCTAATTGTAGACTGGTCTGATGGAAATATTCTGATTGTGGCCAGCTTGAAAGGACGATAATGGAAATCAGGGGTTATTCATGCGTCCGTTTCATTACAGTCAACGTCATATCCTGTTGGTTTACGATGTTCCATGTGCTGTTTGAAGCAGGTGGAAGCACTGTACACAGCTCATGCAATCACAACCTCGCAACAGATAAGAAGCACTTCCTACATATCCACAAAAGCCCACACAATGCCAAACATTTATTTGGTTGCAATTTTGACAAATTCGTTTTCATAGCCTTGTTTGGTGAATAATCGGTGAAATATCGATAATGAAATAATTAAAATAAATGTTGTATTAAATGAAACAAAGATGTCTAGCTCAACCTCAACAGTAAATATACATAAAATTTAAGGATGGGAGGGTTTTCTGTGGGAAGGTTCACAATGCTTAGCGTTCAACTTTAATGGCTTCATGTGTTGAAGAAAAACGATGCCTCGACTATCTGCGACGACTGCTCTAGCCTATTTGTTTTTAAAGAGAAACCATCATTAGAGCTTTGCTTGAAAAGTTGTATCCTCTGACATATGTGTCAATAGGGCGAACCTTTGACTGAAGCTACATCATTAGGATTAATGGGATGCTTTGAATTTATACATTGTTTGTATATCCTGTAAGAAGAATGAATGTTTTGGTGGTGAACACCTGGTGAGTTGTTAATATTAGTAGCGAATAATGCTATCAAACTTGACAATGAATATGTGAGTTTTTGTGCACCAATGTTGGGTGGATGTTCATAATGTGAAAATGATAATATTTACTTTCTTGCAAAACCTGTCATATCACGATAGTCTGATGTGTATTTATTATCCACGCACACACTTATACCTACAGGTACACATATATGAATATTTATGTATGTATATACACACACATACATATATATATATATATATATATATATATATATATATATATATATATATATATATATATATTGTATTTTTATATATGCATACTGCATATATATTTATATATATAATTATATATATATGTATATGTATGTATATATATCTTTATGTATATATATATTGATATATATATATATATATATAAGTATATATGACCATATATATGTATATGACCATATATATCTATATATGACAATATATCACACACATATATACGTATATTTAAATATACAAATATATATATATGTATATATATATATATACATATATATTTATATATATATATATATATCAATATCTCTATATATGATATATATATATATATATATATATATATATATATATATATATATATATATATCTATATATATATATATCTATATATATCTATATATATATATATATATATAGGTAATAGGTATGTTTTGCTGTTAGGCTTTCTTATTTAAAATACTAGAGTCATGTTTTACTGCCACGTCTCAAACCGTTACCACTCTACAATGTGAATTTCCGGGCTGGCCGACAGAAAATAACTTCTATATATCAGAAGTTAATGAATCAACGGCGTTTATTCGAATCATTTTACGGCGTTTTATGCATAAATTATATATTTTGTTGAAATAACGGCCCACCGTTATCACCGTATTCAAAGCAAATGGCAGTGCCTATTGCATCTTATGTACTATTTCCTTTTCGTGTGTTAATCAGGGTAATAAAAACACCACCGCCCACCGTTTTGATTTATAATAAATACGAATTCGCAATGCTATTTCCTTGGAGGACTCTAGAATGTTTATGATGTCAATCATCATCTAGACACGCTCGAGACATCATATTATCTCTCGTATGTCCTTGTGTGAAGTAAATTAGTCATTATGCACTCTTTGCTCGAGACCTTCACAAGCCTGACAAGCCAGTAAATGTTAATGTCTATCCCAGGCCAGTTCCCTCGCTCTAGGTGATTATTGACAATCTAATATAACAATCTGCAGCGCTGACACGAAAGATCGAGGATAGTAATATGCATTGACGCTGTGAGAGGCAAATAGTTCAGATAGGTCTACCCCAGACCGGGTAATATATCAAGCTAACGTTTATTTCATAATGTACTTGTTTTCGCAGCGGAAAGGCACAATTCACTCTCATCATTTGCAGTGATGTCAGCCCAGAATTTGCGTGCTATGAACTCTTTTATGTGCTTCCCAAGAGGTTGCCCTGACGATGATGTGAGATGCATGCCACTATCAGGGTGTCATTTGCCAGTTAGGTGCTAAAATTACTTTCTTTTAGTGCCACCCTGTCATCCAAATGGCTGTTGATTAGATTTAAAAGCACAAATTAAGTACGGGGGTTTCTCACGGGCTTCCTATGACTGTACGATGCGTAAGCACCTGTAGGTCTCATTTGACCTAGTCGTTGTAAGACCATAACCATATATGCTGATTTACTTGAGTGATGTATGTGTTAGGCTGTATCCATGACAGCAGCCATTCGGTTGGCGCGCCCAAATAAGTGCCGATTTATTGGGCTGATGTCGTGATTTTAGCGTTGGATAGTATTCTATGTTCGTCTTCATTGCCTTAATTGTCTCCTTTGGCCTAACAGGGTGTGCACTAACACACCTAATGCCTGAATATAGAAATATATTAATGCACACACATGGTGTGTTTACTTGTCAGCATGAACAAACTAAGAGATAGCACTCATAGCGACCTGTAGTGCCTGACGCTTGGTGCTTCTGACATATATTTGTTTGCCTCGTGGGTTAATGAAGTCGGTGGGGATTGAAGCGTAACAATATTAGCGATGCAGCGTTTCACCGTTTTTTAGAAAGGTTTGCTTATGAAGAGCAAGCAAAGCGAATAAGGCGCTTATTATTGTTGAGGCTTGTCCCAGCGTATAGTCATCATTGTGTTTCTCCTATCATGACAGATAACCAACTTATACGTAATTAGCCGTTATGAAGCTACTTGTGACACGTGGATGTTGTATGTGTTTCAAAGCTATTCACTACTGACGCAATCATTGCAGGCACCTTAGGTGCTAAGAGATAACTAACAATCGAAGAGACTTCGTTAAAATTCTTTCCCCCTATTGAGGACACACTGAAAGGCTTCAATATCAGACCAAAACAGCCCAAAGCCCTTTGCCTAACACAGAAATTTCGATCTTCAACAACGTTCAGGGCAGCTAAGACACTGACAACCTGGCAGCTACGCGTACATATATCATATATGTGTACACACAATTAGTTTTAATGGAGTCCCTTCGTCAGCATGTCGTGTCGAAAGGGCCAATTTTGTCAACAGAAAAACCTTGAAATGTCGGATGCAATCTCTGTAACAGAGCTCAGGTAGAATGTAAAGTTGCTAATGGGTTGATAATGTGTTAATGTGTTGTTTTGCTCATTGCATACTCTCGTGGTTGGATTGCGATTATAAACATGTTCAATTACATACAGTAGAAATATATTCAATCATACATTTAAGTCGTCATCAATATTCAAATCAGAAACCCATATGGGAAGTACAATAATAATGCACTATGCATCATTACTGAATATTTGAGAACCCGACGAGGAGTGTCAACGACATAATACCGAAAGTTCACGACCGTTGTACGCACTCTATGGCGAATGCACTGGCAAAGGTTACCAAAGGGGAGTGTGCTGGCTGCCAAGGCGTTGTAATTGAGTCGACAGCCGAACATACCGAGAACGTCAAACATACGAGATAGAGATGGGAAGATGGGAAATGGCACAGCACTGTGTATACATGCACAAAGCTATGCCCATCAAGAAATCATGATGATAGTACGACCCTACAATAAAGGATATAGCATTGTATCTGCTGATGAAGAGTATGACGTCTTGGTTTGCAGCCACAATAAGGTACTGCAAACGTAACGTGCTTAAAAATCAAAAAGTTTCAATAATATTTTACGTTTGTGACACGCCCAGAGATTCTGACTATATATGATGCCAATAGCCTTTAATCGCTTAATTGGATGCATTAAATGGTGAACGCTCGTAATGGAATGATCATACTGAACTTCTATGTATGGTAGAATATAACACACAATTCATAATTTGTTTTGTGTCTGAAATGAGATAACGTTTTATTTCTGATGTATTTTGACAGCTGCCCTTTTTCAATTGCTGCCCATTTCAACTTGTGACGTATCAAATGAAGTCAACGTTTTAGAATCGTACATACAGTGGGGTCATACAATAAACTAGCATAATTATGATTAAACATTTGTAGGATATCTGTCAATGCAATAGCAGTTATCTTGACATTTGGAAAACAATGCCCGTTTTGAAGCGTTTGACATTAAAATCGCGCGTCAAGGAAAGCGTCATCATTTAGACTGGCAGCACTATGCAACCTGCTAGTATCACAGTCAAGAGTACCAATAAAACGTGTCTTAATAATCACTAGTTAATAACGTGAAGGACACTCCAAATTACTGCAACCAATTAGTATTAAAACCAAGACTTGCAATACATCCTGTCTTTGCAATTATCTAATAAATAATTGAATAACCTGAAGGATATGGTTTCGTGTGACATGGTAAATTAAACTGTTGGTCACGAAACAGGGATGATATGGATATAGCTTGAATTTGTCGACGTCTTTTGGCGCAATTGTCTGTAAAAAACGACAATTCGTCAGAGATTTTGCACATAGCTTTTTGTTGCATGCTGTAGTAGTAGCAGAAATGACGAGCATTCTTCAGCATCGATGAAGTTTTTAAACGTTTGCCATTTTTATATTGTAAATACATGTTCATAAACAGGTTTTTGGACTGCTTAATTATGAATGATGAAAGAACCATTTTGCTTACTGGCATATGTGAAACACAATACAGAAAGCGCTTGTGACATATATAGGGGCGAATAGCTTTGAGAATATTGCCGGTATATTCATTAAAGTTCATTTGACACAAAAAACGTTAGGTCTGTTTTATTCAGGCCTTATATATATATATATATATATATATATATATATATGTATATATATATATAATATATATTGAGATATATATAAAGAGAGAGAGAGAGAGAGTTGGTATTTATATATACATCCCCTCTTTAGGACTTTGTACGCCTGTGATGCAGCAACATATAACAAAGGCGCAATGGTGCAATCTTCTTCCGAAAGTTACCGTCATAGAGTTGGAATATTTATGTATTTTTAATTGGTGCTAAAACTTTTCGAGCCTGCCAACGAAAACAGAACATATTCTTCTAAAACTACTAGTCGTCTTGCTCTTACGGATGTAACACTGCAACAAAAATTATGAAGATAGGAAAACGGTATGCGAATTACTTTACCGCAGACAATCATTATATTGGATAACAAAAAGCCTTAAATTTAACACATCACATTGGGGGCCAGTGGTGGCGCTAGTTTATAATTCCACCAGCATGTAATCTGATCATAAAATAAATAATGTTTTGGTTACGTTTAGCATGATGTAATATTATTGTCAATTTTGCATTGGCTTTGAAAGAACATAGCTTTTGATTATTATATTGTTTGCAGGGGATAGCAATGAATGATATGGTTATAGACGCTCAAACCTTCCGGTTGAATATTTCATAATATGGTACAAGGTTTAATGATTGTCGTGTATGACGACAAAAAAAAAGATTCAATGGGTTATAAATACATATAATGGTTGATATACACAATGCAAAAATATGAATAAATTGTTATGCGTCTCTTTACTATGTATGCCGATCAAAATAACTACTTGCTTTCTCCATCAATGGCGTGTTCTTGAAACCAGCAGGGGGTTTAAGATATAATGAAGGTTTTCAGATATTTCAGACATTTCTCTCATGACACCACATGCTTTATCATAGAAATCAAACGTTTTCTCCATTAAATAAAAACATTTGATATTTCCCCCTTTTCTAAAGCCGACTTATGCGTTATCATAAAGAAGGGACAGGACTAAGAGGGTACTGCATGAATCTTGTCTCAAGTTCATAAGGATCAATCGAGGCTTTCGAGTGTGGATGTTGCTTTATCCTCATTTTCATCATTCATTCAGTTATTTGCTGGGCCCAATGTTGATGAAGCACACTTCATCGCATTGGTTTATAGCAATGTACATGTTGTTTATTTATGAATAAATAATTGATTATAAAGACACGACGCTGCATTAGTAATTGTTATGTTTATAGCGTTATACCGTGACACATGCCACATATTAGGTAGCACCTATCAGCATCAATGGTTAGGTGAGTGTTATCGAACTACACTATTTTTAGATAAGTGCGTAAAACCGACACATAACCACCGTGTTTTTTTTGTAAATCCAACGTACGCACAATGCTCACGAATGGGTTATGTACGTACATGTACAAGCACAGGCTATGGAGAACATGTTTACTCCACTCATTGTCGAGTGTATCTTTGTGTATGAACAGGGTTAGTTAGTTATTTAGTGTTCAGGCGTTGGTATATTGTTACAGATAAAATTCAATAATTACACCGAATATGGCAGATTACCAAAATCGGTAACAAAATGAAATCCGATGACAAATATATTCATTTGCCAGCATATGAAAGGCAGATTCCAGTATACCTAAGTTACGTGACGAGGAATATCAACGTATCACTTGATGATACTTACAGTTGTTAGCATACTTGAATGAGAACAAATCCACTGCTAAATGTCAGGTTATGCGCAGAAGTGAATATCCGATGTCGACGGGGTAGGAAGATGAGGAAATACACTGCACCAAAACGACTTCATCGTGGGCGAACCGTCACAACCGATCGTATTACCTGTTTCATGCATGCAAGAAAATAAGTCCATTTCGTCTCACGGGCGTCTTGCATATAGACTAAGTTGGTGTTGTCGAAGTTAGCGAGTTAAGCTGTAACTAGGTGGCAATGTATATTCTGGGTGAACGACTTGGTCTGCGTTTTTGGCCCAGCAGTATACAACTTGAACGCCTCGTTGATGAGATTTATTCACCACTGCAAACAAGAAATGGCTCTGCGTAAATTGAATACATGTGTATATCCAGGAAATTCTAAGTTAGGCTCTTATGCAACATCAAGCCGCATTCATTTATTTATTTGCCAGGCAAACTTTGTGTGATAGTGCACGTGGGCGGATGGGGCAGGGGGCGTGAGTGCTTTATTTTGTGTTCATTTGCATGCCAGATCTTAAACAGACCACAATGAATCAATTAAGCCAAAATTGCTGCATCCGCCTGATGTTTGAAACTAATGAACAAAAGCAGAGAGTCACCCCTTTACTCAATACCGTCAAAACAACCATTGAATAATTTCTGATCTAGAAAGGCACAAATAATGATAATGATGATGATGATGATGATGATGATGATGATGATGATGATGATGATGATGATGATGATGATGATGATGATGATAATGATCAATGACCTTTCCCAGAGTCAGTTGTATTTTGTTTGGTTGTAGTATGCATATCAGAAAATACAGCTCATCTCCTTTTATGCACTAAATATAATTAAGGAGTCAATAGTAAGTGCATAGTAATGTTAACATGCAGTACTGAATATCTCACCGTGTTGTACACTTGTGCCTAATTTGGAGCTCCAGTTTACAGTATATGGTGGTTTGGATAAAGTCAATAACAACCGGTGAATGGCGTTTGAGGAAGCAGGCTCAACAGAACACGAAATATCCCAGAGACGAATAAGAGGCTTACGCAAATGTTTAGATACTGATTTCAAACATTATTTTGTGTGTGCCCACTGGAAGCGCGCTATAGTTGATTCTCATCACTATCATTTTCGAATGATATCAACCTACTATATATAAGTTTGGAATATTTTTGCAACAAACAACGAGACAAATGCAGACCATTGCGCATGTTTCACAAAGGTTTCTATTGTCATGGTATGACTATCGGAAAATCTTACCCTCATGGTCAACGCACGAATACAACCGCACTCACGATGTGAATAAACAAGCAGTAAATTGATAGGTACGCTTAACATAAAAAAACAAGCGAGTGAATTGAAATAAACAATGGGGCATTATTTGTTGGTGCAATAATTTGCATTGCTTGATGATATTTGATCACAAAATCGATATGAATAAATGTCGCGATGTGATTAAAATAATAAAACTGGCAAACATTGTACTATTGGCCAAATACAATATGAATGGTTTAATTTCATGGACTTTTAATGTTTGCATGCGTTTCTATTCATGATTTTACTGCAGTATAGGGTGGGATGAGGCATTGTACAGAGGGTTGCTGCCTTGAGGAGATATATTTTGTATCGCAAACCTCTTGGATCCGCAATAATAAACAAAAGATTATGTAACATATAATTGAGAACGTTACGTTGTATGTGTAAGCTTTTCTGTCACTGTATGTCCATTTTCTATCGAGTTGGGTTACGGCTTTGATTAGGGTAGGGTCAAGGCCAGAACGATGACAACCTCAGGAAATCTGCTAGTCCTCTGGAATGGTGAATGATGATTAAGCTGTCTACCCATTTGGACCGTTGCAGTTAATAACTCCTTTTTATAAATTACTGTTTCCGTGCAGCGACATGATTTATTTTGCTTTGCAACGATTTCGTACACGTCTTGTTGCTTTTATGGCATGCCTAATTGACCCTTAATGTCACTTAAGGACAATTAATATGATATTATTTCATGTCGTTGAATGCCGCTAATGTATTTTGTATCGTATTCCATAATATTAAACCTGTCATATAACATAGGTGTGGTGATGAATAATTAGAAAATCTTTCCGTTTGTCAATGCTGATATCTGATACTAACAATTAATTATACGTGTCGTGTGTAGGTTGTGATGCAGAAATGTATATAGATGTGCTATGTGTATTTTTGCAAGTAACTACCTAACACACAATCGAAGTAAAACCAGGGGTAAATAACGCAGCACCTAACAATGAGAGGAGGCGTTCTCTAAAGCACTGGTATATTCCAACCATTCTGTTAAACCGATCTTTCCAAAGACTGAAGAGAAAGATGTACATCCCATGTATGTATTGTAGTAAATTACAACTTGTTATATTGTTCAAGGCTTATCGCTGGAGTTTAAGCCGATCTGCGTTGGACTCTTTAAATCAAACTCCTTCGTCAGTATTTACAGATCTAATGACAACACTGAGATCTTAGTTTAAATGTGGGTAATCAACATTATGTGCTATAACGTCACTTACGTGGTCCAAAATGTTCGAAATTTAAATGTCAACTAATATAATCATCCGCAAATAATTTATTCAACATTATATTACAGATGAGCATCATTTGCAGAAACCAGTTACAGGCACAATTATTCACTGTAAGACAAAATATATGCATAGTCTGGATTACTAGATGTTTGTTGCGGCATATGGTGATTGCATTCGCAGCTACATAAGTGATAAGATTGACATCACCTAGTGGTATTGCGACTCTGCCCGTTGATGGTGGTCAACCGCAGTGAACTACAGCTTTTACCACTAGCAGCACCTCTTGAGTGCCGGTGACCACAACCGGACTGCAAAACTCACGCCACTATGAGGAAGATCCGGCACGGTACTTTTAAGCTACCGGGAAGACTGCACCCCCTTTCAAAGATGGGACCGCCATTAAACTTGATCATTCGAATCAATGATACCAGTCATGTTTTGCACCTTGGGTTTGGACCTATAACACGTGGGTCGAAAGGCTACGCAGTTCACCACTACTTCACCGGAACCGGCTATGATAATTTAGGAAAACACGCAATATTTGGAATATTTTATACTGCGTTTTTATGATACAGCATATGCAATACTTGATTCTATAGCATGTAGACAATGTTTTGAGGGACCAGCAGCATCACATCAATCAGCAGGTAGGATTGCACATGATAATTTTTTTACCTTTACTTTTTAATATAAACAATGACATTATTGAGCCTAACCTATTACCTATTATGGACAGTTTTACCTTTTCATGGCCTCCCTAATCTTCTGTGAACGACATTTTAGATAAATGTGCCCACATACAAAAAAAACCTTTCTTTACTAGCAGACATGTGCGAAATGGCGCCGAGCTTCTCTTAAGCGGATGTTTGTGTACCCCGAAAAAAGCACCATTAGTCGTCATCTCACAGGGTGTAGAAATTAGGTTGCGAAAACTTAACTAGCCCCAGAGATAGGTAAGATCCTGACGCGCAGTTTCAGCCAGACTCTCTAGAGGAATCCATACTGAATGGAAGCATGCTAATGTAGTTCCGATACATAAGAAGGGTGACAAAACCAAAGCAGATAACTATACGTCTCAAGTATTGTGGAACACGATTGTTTATTGCCTTGAACGGAAAAAATAACATCTTATGTGCAACTTACATGGGTCGCCAGTGTAGCGACTGAAGAATCATACTTCCTAGTGCCACTGATGACCCTAGCGGCATGGTTCTGGTATCTTTGGAGCTTTGCCAGCTGACAATCAGGCAGGGCGTGCAGCAGAATATACCAATTGTCAGGCCTCGAGATGATTGTTGCATATAGAAGAATTTTGGTGGCCCCATGTGTGAGATATCTTCTTGTGCGAGATATCTTGTGTAGCTGGCCATAGGCCATACTGAAAGTGTTTGTAGCATGCCCTTCAAAGCTTAGATGGCTAAAGAAAGTAAAGAAAATTGAATTGTTGTATATCTTCGAGAACATTATAACTGATTAGGTAATATTCAACATTTATTCTTATTCATGAAAGTATTCTATAACCTCAATGTCAATAGGAACTAAGAGAACAAACACATATTTGAAAACATCAACAAAACAACGTATAATACAAATCCATGCAGTTATCTACATATGCCATTATGTTCCTTATCAATAAGAACAAGGCATGTTTGTGCCTGATGACCTGAGGATAAAGAATAAACATGGTCTTCTGTAATACCGGTTGTACCGAAATATCTCAGGCTGTATTTGAAGAGGCTGTGTTAGTTAAGGCGAACAACCATGCACACCCGAACATGGGTTGTTACGGTGTTCCCTTCAAAGGTGAAGTCAAAGATCTCTCCTGATTTCTCTCTGTATACCTTAACATTATGAATAGATATTGGCTGATATCTGGAACAGTTTATTCAAAAATATCACATTCGCTTTAAATCAACTTTGAAATTCTTCCCAAATGTGCTGTAGAGCATAGTGAATTAAGTCATTTATTCAATTAAAGTTCAAGTACGCAAGCTTTTCGTTACTTATTGTCACGGGGTTGTAATTGGCGTCATTTAATAAATCAGCCTTCAGTTTCAATCATCCCTCAGAGTCTAGAATGACTGGGGCGACTCAAATGACAAGTGCTGCAGCACATATTTGCCTCACATAAACAGTTTTATTTGAATAAGCCTCATATCTGACAGAAAGAACGCAGTGCAAAATCATAAAGAAAAAGTCGAGAAACTCCTTCGTCACATGGTGAGAATACCCTCTTCGACACAATGTACATCCAGTAAGGGTCAAGTAAGGTAAGGTTAGGCAAGTGTAGGGTTTAACGGCACACCAACACTAATGGGTTGTCTGGAGCCTCAAAAGGTAGAATGATATGAAGAGATAAGATTGATCTGATTGAGCAGCCGCTTGGGTAAATGGAACAAAAGATGGAAAAAGCCTCTCTTCATGCGCAATCCTGGTAAAAGTGGTGTGTTGCAAATATGGCCTTCGCAAGGACCTCTCTGCTTAACCATCAGGATCATATTGTCCACCAACAGGTGTTGCAACCCACAGCAAACAGGTTGCCCCCTATTAGTCGACGCATGTGGGATGCAGAAGGGAACAATGAGCCTATTGTATGAGTGTCAATGTCCTCGTCGTATTACGTAAATGCCAAATTACCAACCCAGGGAAGCACATATGTACATTTATCAACCAATTCAATTGTTCACACTTACTAGTGTTGAAGGTCAATTGCCACTATAACAGCCAATCGGCAACGGCTCAGGAAAATATACATCACATGTTCTGATATGGTGGTTTCACATGCTCTTCGATAGGTGGGCGTAAAACGTCAGCCACTCAGAATATTTTCATAGATACCAAGGCAACAAATGAGGAATGGAAAGGAAAACAACCAGGTAGACAGCATTGTGGTCAACGACACAAGACATTAATGTTTTATCCACAACTCGCTACACTGTTATCTAACTAAGATGATACAACCTTCAGATCAATGCATATTCAATATTTACTCTCTTGGGCATCTGACTGTTGAACATGTTTTAGCAGAATAACGATGGTTCCATTTAATGTCGTATGGCGTTTTAATGTTTTCTTATAGCAAAATACTTCATGAGGCAGACGTTAAACGAAATTGAAATTTTTGGTTGGTATAAACGTGCTTTGTATAGATTCCACAACAAACAATGCAAGCTGTACACGTCAGCTTATAATAATCTACTATATTATATGCTGACTGCGGCACTTTTAGAGAACAATTCAAGATAGAAATGACCCATTAGAACATCACAGCGAAAAAGGCAGAAATATTCGTAAATCGCAATATGAGTCCCAACTCATGGTGTGGTGCTTTTATACTCTTCTTAAGTATATTAGTTCGACATAATTGTACAGAGATTTGCTATCACATCCATTTAAATGACTGGTATTTTTTTTTCTTGGTTGGTTTTGTAATGCTTTCATAAAATACAACCCAAACCAGACAATTACAAATGCAGCTACTAAGGAATTCATGTCAAATGTTTAACACCAAAAAACTAGTTCACACCAACATATCTATGATATTTGATTGTTAACACAGATATTGGTATTGTTTGGGATTATCGTCATGATGTGCTAATGTTGTTAACTGCATATCTTACGCATAAGCTCAATAGCAATCACTGCAAAGTTTCCCTATCGAATGCATAGAACGAGTATCAGGCAGCCGTATAAACTAAATTAAATAGTTAATAGGCAGATTGTTAAGCTACAACAGAAGTTTGTTAATTCGGCTCTACAATAAATCCTTACCTAAGCACATAGTTTCAAATAACAAACGTAGTAACTCAAAGCATTATGGGCCATACCATTCGCACCATCATTGTCGAGGGAAATATCAAAGTATGTCAATTGTTGAACAACCACATGACAACCGATTTCTTAGTGCTGTCGGGATAATCCAGTGCAATCGATGCAAGAACCTCTTTCGTACAGAGGCGTTTTCATATCAGCGGAACGCGTTTTTTTTACCACACTCATGATTACACCTGGGTGTAATGTTTGATATTGTACGTCTGTGTCAGCCAATGAATGACTTGATACGATTATATGGATGTGGCCTCTGATGCAATACGACACAACATTTTTGTCAAACTACTGTTTTGGATCTAGGGCAAGTGCTGCTCAAACGGTTGTTTGATATGCAAACCTTTGCCAATTGCAGAAGTTGTACCGGTTGGTGAATATTCCAGACTACTAACCGGTCAACAACTTCAAGTATCCAATAAGAATGCGCTGGTAGTATTTAAAATCAGCATTGATAAAGTTGACAGGTGTATAACAAAATGAAAATAAGAGAGAGCTACGAATTGACTGTATGTTGATTGTTTGTCAGAAAACGATGACGTGAATAAATTAACCCTGCCCTGCCCCAGTTACGATTACGGTGGGCGTTGCTATGCACCTCGTCACTTTATACTGGTCAAAGTGATCGCCACGCGATTAACACAAACAGCAAGAACAACAACCTACACCCACATTTGTATTACCATGCTCTCAATAGCTTCATTGACTTATGTTTCATGGCAATATCTTCCGTCGGAATTTTTTGCTTATAATGTGGTGGCGTGGAACTGCTTCTAGAAAGCGTGTAAAATGTAAAATACATGTTATGGGAAGCCTATATTAATTCCAGTTGCATAAAGGAAATCATGCATATTATTGTGTAAGAATATGTGCTGCGACATATATGTGGTGCTGGGTAAATTATTCCTTAAAAAGCAGTCAGTCTGTATAAGTTAGACTTTTTTTAAATTTTCGCAAGCTTTAGTGCGTTTTCGCTTCTCCATAATTCATGCTTGAAATAAGAAGTGCTAGGTGCAAGTAATCATGATCGTCGTCTTTTTTCCACGACACTTCAAGCATTTCACGGGACGTACATCACGTTAGAACGCTAGAACGCGGTTTTTCTCGAGCAGCGCCATTGTTATACTGTTGATGTCTATAACTAATTTTGGGGGGTAACAAGTTGTGCTCCTGTCAAAACTTAATTGTTGTAGTTGGTGGTCAATTCTGAACATATTAAATTGCAAGGCTCTTAATGAACTCAATGAAATCGTGTGCGACTGATTTGTTTTAGATGTAAACAGCTCTCATGAGTTAAGGCTTCTATGATTCTCACATGGAACTAGTTTATTATGTTATAATTTGGAATGACTCCTGCAGTAGTTGATGGAATAAGTGACTTATAACATTTGCACATTAGCGAAAGACAACTCTATAGATAACATGAGACAGCCATTCAGGCGCATTAACGGGGTACGGTTTTCGAGATTTTATTCAGATGGCTATCAAAGTCGAATTGTAGATGTTTATCAGATACATTTCAACTTATTGTGGTTTTTAGGCCGAGCTGGTTTCCTCTTTTCTGATAGAGAAAATAATTAAACCAGTTTAAAAAGTGCATACAATAAACAATACTTCACCATTTCCTTGTGTAGTTATGTATATGCCCATGGGAAAGGTCAAACGTAAGAAACGTCAAGGTTGATGCATGATAACATGGAAAAACATTGTGGCAATATTGAGATATGATCCTAATATCTGTTGGGCGTAGCGTCATACGCCACTCAATGAAATCAGCGATTGCCCTCAGCGAGCCAACAGCCAATGAAATCTTCTGAAATGAACGGTTAAAATTCCCCCTTGTTCAATATACATCACAAGGACTGCACAAATTGACCTTCAATCATGCGTTGCCCTCAGCGAGCCAACAGCCAATGTTTGATTCGAATCCCCAGATGGATGGCATCACGTGTCCCATCCAACGCAAGCGGATATGGATTATCGAGGATTGTTTATGCATGTGCCGTGTGGTCATATATATATATATATATATATATATATATATATATATATATATATATATATATATATATATATATATATATATATATATATATATATATATATATATATATATATATATATATATATATATAATGGGTTGATAATGTGTTAATGTGTTCTTTTGCTCATTGCATACTCTCGTGGTTGGATTGCGATTATAAACATGTTCAATTACATACAGTAGAAATATATTCAATCATACATTTAAGTCGTCATCAATATTGAAATCATTACTGAATATTTGAAAACCCGACGAGGAGTGTCAACGACATAATACCGAAAGTTCACGACCGTTGTACGCACTCTATGGCGAATATACTGGCATAGATTGCCTAAGGGGAGTGTGCTGGCTGCCTAGGCTTTGTAAATGAGTCGACAGCCGAACATACTGAGAACGACAAACATACGAGATTGAGATGGGATGAAGGGAAATGGCACAGCATTGTCTAAACATGCACAAAGCTATGTCCATCAAGAAATTGTGATGAGAGTACGATCCTACAATAAAAGATATAGTACTGTATCTATTGATGAAGAGTAAGACGTTTTGCTCACCAGAAGACAATTGCCAGCCACAATAAGCTACTGCAAACGTAACGTGCTTTAAAATTATCAAAGCGTTGCAATAATATTACACGTTTATGACACGCCCAGTGATTATTAGTATAAATTATGCCAATAACCTTTATCACTTAATTGGATACATTAAATGGTGAATGCTCGTAATGGAACGATCATATTGAACTACTATGTATGGTAGAATATAACACACAATTCATAATTTGCTTTGTGTCTGAAACCTATGAGATAAAGTTTTATTTCTGATATATTTTGACAGCTGCCCTTTTTCAATTGTTGCATATTTCAACTTTTTGAGAATCGCACACATTATGGTGCCATACAATAAACTATCATAATTATGATTAAATATTTGTTTGGGGTATCTGCCAAAGCAATAGCAGTTATCTTGACATTTGGAAAACAAGACCTGTTTTGAAGTGTTTGACATTAAAATATGGCGTCAAGAAAAGCGTCATCAGGCTAGTATCAAAGTCAATAAATCGTGTCTTAATAATTAACTTGAAGGACACTCAAAATTACTGCAACCAATTAGTATTAAAACCAAGACTTGCAATACATCCTGTCTTTGCAATTATCTAATAAATAATTGAATAACCTGAAGGATATGGTTTCGTGAGACATGGTAAATTGCTTTTGGAAACGAAACACAAATGACATGGTTAGCTTGAATTGACGTCTTCTCTGCTGTAAAATCCAGTTAGGGTTTTTGCACATAGTTTTTTGTTGCTTGCTGTAGTAGCAGAAATGTTTGTTGTAAGCTTTATAAACATTATATAGACAGAGCAGGTTTACTGCTCAATGATGAATGAACCATTTGATTACTGGCATATCACATACAGAAAGCGCTGGGACATATATAGGGCTGTGACAGGGCTACATTAATTATTCATAATTAGGCTGTGTTGACATATATTTTGTCGAGCCCTTCCATGAATACATTATGAAAACATATGGCAATATGGCTATAATACCGACAGTAAGTGTCCATCAGTCATGTCATAAACACACTACAGCATTGTCGTCAAACACAAAAAACGCACATTATTTACATCGGTACAGCACATAAGTTAACATAAACAGGGATTATAGATTTCAAATTGATAGACATTGCCGACATATTGTCGAATGACGCTATTACAATGGCGCAATTGTGTCCGTATAGACGCGACGATTCATGAGAACTCAGACGTCATATAGTTGATAATGTCCACTAGCACTGCTATTATTATTTCCCAGCATTACGTGACGATGTTCCTAAGGACCCCAATAACGTGGGCCAAGTGGTCATGCCGGAAGGGATGAAGTCATTTTAAAAACGAAATACGCTTTTATATCTGAAAATATGAATACATGTCTGCATACTCATAAAAGGTGTTTTGGAGTATTTAATTATGTCAGCATATCTCGTCAGTGCCACGTTATGCATTACGATGAAATGACGCACATACATTGCTATGAAAGGTTGCAATGTTTGCGTTGACTGTGAAACACTAATACATTAAGCATATGGGTTATATATACATATAATGGTTGATATACACAATGCCAAAATATAATTTAAATTGTTGTGCGTCTCTATACTGTGTATGCCGATCAAAATAACTACTTGCTTTCTCCATCAATGGCGTGTTCGTGAAACCAGCAGGGGGGTTTTAGATATAATGAAGGTTTTCAGATATTTCAGACATTTCTCTCATGACACCCACATGCTCTATCATGGAAATCAAAAGTTAACTCCATTAAATAAAAACATTTGATATTTCCCCCTTTTCTAAAGCCGACTTATGCGTTATCACAACGAAGGGACAGGACTAAGATGGTACTGCATGAAACTCATTAGAATCAATCGAGGCTTTCGTAGGAGTGTTGCTTGATCCTCATTTTCATCATTCATTCAGTTGTTTTCTGGGCTCAATGATGATGAAGCACACTTCATCGCATTGGTTTATAGCAAAAGCATATGTTGTTTATTTATGAATTAGTAATTGATTACAAAGACACGACGCTGCATAAGTAAGTGTGATATTTACAGCGTTACACCGTGGCACTTGCCACATATAAGGTAGCACCTATCAGCATCAATGATAAGGCGAGTGTTATCAAACCACACTATTTTGAGATAAGTGCGTAAAACCGATTGTATTCAAAACTCATAACCACCGTGTTTTTTTTGTAAATCCAACGTGCGCACGAAGCTCAGGAATGGGTTATGTACGTACATGTATAAGCACAGGCTTTGGAGAACATGTTTACTCCACTCATTGTCGTGTGTATCTTTGTGTGTGAGCACGGTAAGTTTACCCCGGCTGTTTAAAATGGCCAATGAACGCTTTGAATGTATATTCGATCGTGAACTTATTTAGTGTTAAGGCGTTGGTACATTGTAAGAAATAAACTTCAATAATTACACCGAATATGGTAGATTACGAAAATCGGTAACTAAATGAAATCCGATGGCAAATATATTCATTTGCCAGCATATGAAAGGCAAGTCTTGACAGATTCCAGTATACCTAAGTTACTTGACGAGGAATATGGACGAACCACTTGACGACTTTACAGTTGTTAGCATACTTGAATGAGAACGAATCCTCTGCTAATTGTCAGGTTATGCGCAGAAGTGAACATCCGATGTCAACGGGGTAGGAAGATGAGGAAATACAGTGCACCAGAACGACTTCATCGTGGGCGAACCGTCACAACCGATCGTACAAATGAAGACGTTCGCTACTTGTTGCATGCATGCAAGAAAATAAGTCCATTTCGTCTCACGGGCATCATGCATATAGACTAAGTTGGTGTTGTCGAAGTCAGCGAGTTAAGTCAGTAACTAGGTGGCAATGTATATTCTGGGTGAACGACTTGGTCTGCGTTTTTGGCCCAGCAGTATACAACTTGAACGCCTCGTTGATGAGATTTATCCACCACTGCAAGCAAGAAATGGCTCTGCGTAAATTGAATACATGTGTATATCCAGGAAATTCTAAGTTAGGCTCTTATGCAACATCAAGCGGCATTCATTTATTTATTTGCCAGGTAAACTGTGTGTGATGGTTCAGGTGGGCGGATGGGGCAGGGGGTGTGAGCGCTTTATCTCGTGTTCATTTGCATACCAGATCTTAAACGGACCACAATGAATCAATTAATCCCAGATTACTTCATCCGCCTGTCGTTCGAAACTAATGAACAAAAACAGAGACACCCCTTTACTCCTTACCGTCAAAAAAACCATTATATAATTTTTGATCTTGAAAAGCACAAATAATGTTGATGATGATGATCATCATTATCATCATCATCACTATCATCACCATCATCACCATCACCTTCATTGTTGCTGTTTACGCTGTCATCTTTGCTGCTGTACGTTAAAGTGGTTGCCAGTTGAATGATTTGTTTTGTGTCACGATCGCGTTTACAAGTCTATTATAACTTATTTCACATAGACGCTTTGGCACAACCTTGTATTGTCATATTTCAAATTATTCCCAACATGTACTGATTTCATTGTTCGCTGTTGCACAGGTGCTGCAATGAGACTGTAGTAAATCATACACACCTTCGGCAAGCACATAATCGACAAAAATATTCATGAGCCTTACATGTTTAACAAAGGACAATAAGCGCTTATCTCAGCAGGTTGTTATATATTTGTGGCTTAATTCTACATTTGGATAGTGAAACGCAGACGACTACGGCGCGTTGAGACATCGTCACATGCTTAACGTTCTCCAGACGGATGAATGCTCTTTATGCATGTGACTGACGTTATGACTTGATCCCATGTTATCTCTTGTATGTTCTAGTGGCCGAGATATGATATATAGAAATGACGATTCACGTTCTATATATAAGAACGTTTGGAAGAAACGCGACTCACAAAGCACGAATTACATTGACGAACCTCTCACAAATCTTGCTATTCAATGCAAAAAGTCTGAAACACCGATTTCTGATGTTCTGTTGATGTCAATCAATACATTAATAGGCTGTGATTTTAATATTTTCAGCCTCAAAATAAGTTCTTCTATACATACACATTTTAGATGCGCTGAATCATTCCATGGTACTTGCACCCTTCAACTGCAAGAAGGATAGTGATTCCGGTCTTCACCTAAAGCATGCCTCTTGTTGCTTTTATGACATGCCTAATTGACCCTTAATGTCACTTAAGGACAATTCATATGATATTATTTCATGCAGTTGAATGCCGCTAATGTATTTTGTATCATATTCCATAATAATAAACCTGTCAGATAACATAGGTTTGGTGATGAATAATTAAAAAAGCTTTCCGTTGGTATGAACTTTGTCAAAGCTGATATCTGATACTAACAATTAATTATACGTGTCGTGTGTAGGTTGTGATGTGCAGAAATGTATATAAATGTGCTGTGTGTTTTTAGCTCGTCAAAAGAAAACAAAGTACAAACACCAAATGCTTGATTTCGAAATGTTATGTGCGAAAGATCCAGACCACTATGGTGCTGATAACAGTAATTGTCATAGTGGTGTTGTTATATTTAAATATATTTGAATTTAGTCCAAATGAGAACGGGAGAGGTTCATTTCCTAACTAATATAACAAGTGTTATAGTGTTACTGTGAAAGGTAAATAAAGTGCTGATAAAGAGAGCCAGACCGTTTATTAATCAGATATTTAGATGGAGCTGTTGATGCAAATGTTTGTGAACAAACAGGAAAGTCTTCCACGTGCCTACCCAAAAACTTGTCCATTATTCCAAACGCTCTGTTTCTGGTTATCTCTCCAGTTGACGGGAACACCAATCTGCTATTCAGGTACTGTCAGTGGGCCTAATGGTGTTTACTTCACCAGTCAATGTTTATTTTCCTTTTATATATATTCTGGTTGTTTATCTGCTGCGCCACATCTTTTAATATAAATTATGCATCCGATAGTGTTCGCGCATGACGCTGTAAATGTGATGGCATTCACTGTTGATATTGCCTGATATTGTATGACACAATATGCCCATTTGTGATCAATACGGGGTCAGGTCAGGACACCTACATTTTACTGGAAGAAAGTGTTCATATGATGGAGGTTATAAGTGCCATAATATTTTTTACATGGGTATTTTAATGCATGTTGGTACAATGTGATTTGTAGACCTAAGTAATATATGCTTAGGGCAATGACCTTACCCAACGTCAGTTGTATTCATTTCGGTTGTCGTATGCATATCAGCAAATGCAGGCCATCGCCTGCAGTCAATAGTAATTGCATAGTAATGTTAGCATGCTGTAATAAATATTTTGTTGTACAATTGTGCCAACATTTGGAGCTCCAGTTTACAGTATATGGTGGTTTGGATAAAGTCAATAACAACCGGTGAATGGCGTTTGAGGAAGCAGGCTCAACAGAACACGAAATATCCAGAGACGAATAAGAGGCTTACGCATATGTTTAGATACTGATTTCAAACATTATTTTGTGTGTGCCCACTGGAAGCGCGCTATAGTTGATTCTCATCATGATATCAACCTACTATATATGAGTATGGAATATTTTTTTAAATAACCAAGATCTTGCCAAAAACAATTAGACAAATGTAGACCAGTGCGCATGTTTCACAAAGGCCTCCATTGTCATGGTATGACTATCAGAAAATCTTACCCTCATGGTTAACGCACGAATACAACAACACTCACTTACGATGTGATTAAATGAGCAGGAGAATTGTCGACAAAGACATATTGATAGGGACGCTAAAAATAACAAAAGAAGCGAGTGAATTGAAGAAGACAATGGGGTCTTATTTGTTGGTGCAATAATTTGCATTGCTTGATAAATAATAAAAAACTGGCAAATATTGTACTATTGGCCAAATACGACATGAATGGTTTAATTTCATATTTAACTTGGGCTTTTAATGTTTGGATGCGTTTCTATTCATGATTTTACTGCAGTATAGGGTGGGATGAGGCACTGTACAGAGGGTTGCTGCGTTGAGGAGATATATTTTGTATCGAAAACCTCTTGTATCCGCAATAATAAACAAAAGATTATGTAACATATAATTGAGAACGTTACATTGTATGTGTAAGCTTTTCTGTCACTGTATGTCCATTTTCTAACGAGTTGGGTTACGGCTTTGATTAGGGTAGGGTCAAGGCCAGAACGATTTTTCGGGGTAATAGCTGGAATTTGGAGACCCGTGATGGCAACCTCAGGAAATCTGCTAGCCCTCTGTAAGCAAGGAACGTTAAAAGGTGAATGATGATTGCGCTGTCTACCCATTTGGACCGTTGCAATTAATAAATCCTTTTGATAAATTACTGTTTCCGTGCAGCGACATGATTTATTTTGCTTTGCAACGATTCCGTATACGTCTTGTTGCTTTTATGACATGCCTAATTGACCCTTAATGTCACTTAAGGACAATTCATATGATATTATTTCATGCAGTTGAATGCCGCTAATGTATTTTGTATCATATTCCATAATAATAAACCTGTCAGATAACATAGGTGTGGTGATGAATAATTAAAAAAGCTTTCCGTTGGTATGAACTTTGTCAAAGCTGATATCTGTAACTAACAATTTATTATACGTGTCGTGTGTAGGTTGTGATGTGCAGAAATGTTTATAGATCTGCTGCGTGTATTTTTGCAAGTAAGTAACTACCTAACACACAATCGAAGTAAAACCAGGAGTAAATAATGCTTTATCTACAAACGCTGCACTCTTGTCGAACTGAGATGATGCACCCTTCTGATAAATGCATATTTATTATTTACTATACTCACTTGGACATATGACTGTTGAACACAGCCTGTTTTAGCAGAATAACGATGGTTCCATTTGATGTCGTATGGCGTTTCAGTGCTTTCTTATAGAGAAATACTTCATGGAGGAGACGTGAACACAAATTTAAATTTTTGGTGGGTATAGACGTGCTTTGCATAGATTCCACGCCAAACAATGCAAACTGTGTACGTCAGCTCATGATAATCGGCTATATGATATGTTGACTGCAGCACTTTTAGAGAACAATTCAAGATAGAAATGAGCCATTATAACATAACAGCAAAAAAGGCAGACATATTGAACGAATTATAATTGTACAGAGATTTGCAATCACATCCATTTAAAATGATTGGAATTTTTGTTTATTTTACTTGGTTGTATATGTAAGACTTTCATGAAATATAATCCAAATCGGACAATTATAAATGCAGCTACTAAGCAATCCATGTCAAACGTTTTACACCAAATAAACTAGTTACACCAACACATATATGATATTAGATTGTTAACACAGATACTGTTATTGTTTGGGGTCATGGTGTGCTAACGTTGTTAACGGCATAAGCTCAATCACAAATAAATGCAAAGTTTTCTTGATCGATTGTATTATGTTTACAACTGCTCACACATTTTGCCCATGGCGTTGGCAGGTACAAGCGTAACATCTATGTTCATCCAACCCATAGCAAAGCCACACCAAATAGTGTACACGGTTGATAAGGTTTATATTTTGTTGGTAAACAGGCAGATTGTGGGGGTTCGCTCTGATTAAGCGCGAAAGTATAGAGCGAGTACAAGACAGCCGTATATCCTCCATTACCAAGTTAAAAAGTAAATAGTCCGGCAGATTGTTAAGCTACAACAAAGTTTGTTAATTCGGCCCCACAATAAATCCTTACCTAAGCACATAGTTTCAAATAACAAACGTAGTAACTCAAAGCATTGTGGGCCAAATCATTCGCACCATCATTGCCGAGGGAAATATCAAAGTATATCAATTGTTGAACAACCACATGACAACCGATTTCTTAGTGCTGTCGGAACAATCCAGTGCAATCGATGCAAGAACCTCTTTCGTACAGAGGCGTTTTCATATCAGCGGAACTTGTTTTTTTTTACCACACTTATGATTACACCTGGGTGTAATGTTTGATATTGTACGTCTGTATCAGCCAATGAATGACTTGATACGATTATATGTATGTGGCCTCTGATGCAATACGACACAACATTTTTGTCAAACTACTGCTTTGGATCTAGGGCAAGTGCTGCTCAAACGGTTGTTTGATATGCAAACCTTTGACAATTGCGGAAGTTGTACCGGTTGGTGAATATTCCAGACTACTAACCGGTCAACAACTTCAAGTATCCAATAAGAATGCGCTGGTAGTATTTAAAATAAGCATTGATACTGAATGTTGATTGTTTGTCAGAAAACGATGACGTGAATAAATTAACCCTGCCCTGCCCCAGTTACGATTACGGTGGGCGTTGCTATGCACCTCGTCACTTTATACTGGTCAAAGTGATCGCCACGCGATTAACACGAACAGCAAGAACAACAACCTACACCCACATTTGTATTACCATGCTCTCAATAGCTTCATTGACTTATGTTTCATGGCAATATCTTCCGCCGGAATTTTTTGCTTATAATGTGGTGGCGTGGAACTGCTTCTAGAAAGCGAGTAAAATGTAAAAATACATGTTATGGGAAGCCTATATTAATTCCAGTTGCATAAAAAAAAAATCATGCATATTATAGTGTAAGAATATGCGCTGCGACATAAGTGTGGTGCTGGGTAAATTATTCCTTAAAAAGCAGTTAGACTTTTTTTAAATTTTCGCTAGGTTTAGTGCGTTTTCGCTTCTCCATAATTCATGCTTGAAATAAGACGTGCTAGGTGCAAGTAATTTTAATGGTTAAATCGAATTGAATGCATTAAGAAGTCGTTAATAAAATGAAATATTTAAGCACGCTGTCGTCTTTTTTCCACGACACTTCAAGCATTTCACGGGACGTATATTGCGTACATGACACCATCAACCTTCCGGTTTCTTCTGAGTCATCACGTTAGAACGCGGCAGCGCCATGATTATACTTTTGATGTATATTACTCATTTTAGGGGGTAACAAGTTGTGCGTCTGTCTAAAAAACTTAATTGTTGTAGATGGCGGTGAATTCTGTGACCGACTCTGGTGCACAAACGTTTCCCTCCTGATTAAAACACAGCTTACTGTAATTTCAGACCCAATTAAAAAAGCCGAGCATGTTATGGGCAACATATGGAGAGATTTGTTTGTAGCTGCAGCTATCCGAGCACTATCCACTAACGCTTAGAAACAAAATACATTTATCCTCTATGATGCAAAGAGAATGTCCCCTTCACCAAAATTGTTGTACACTTTTGAGAATTTACATAACCCGGAAAGCCCTTGTCGAAGTATCATCCGCAAATACGTTTTCATATAACCTGTATATGAGGTTCAACTGCCTGAGGAATGCGTACTGATCATATACTGATAGGTGACTTTGTCTTGTAAAGAATAATGTAACACATGCGTCAATTCGTACTACAGTTCTTTTTTATTTGATCACCAAAAAGGGATTTGATTCTTTGTCGTTCTGAAAATGTTTGAAATGGCAATGCAATACCTATCGATTTTTTTTACCAGTGACCATTCGTCGTGTGGACAGGACCACATTTGCTTGTCCGCTCGTCAAGTCTGACGCATATTATGTCACGAAGGTGTCTCAGCCATATATTATTAGCACCAACAAATTACTAATCAAGTGCTGAATTACTCTGAAGAAAATTATTCACAACACCATCAATTTATCAATCGATGTGAACCGAATGACATATGTCGACTGTCTTCAGTTCGTTCTACTAAAGCCTCCCACAGCATGCGCCCAAATCAAATTAAACCTTTTTTAACGAGTGTTCAGACAACAGCGTTGATAACGGGGCATCATTCATTCACAATCAGGCCTGTCAAAGTACAGGAACGCGAATGCAGCCTGTTTGGACCGTTCTGTATTGTTTCAGTCTCGCATAGTAAATTATATGAAATCCAGTAATTCTATTCTTCATATGGTCAATAGCTGAAGGTACAAAAACCAATCGTTATACCTCAGATGTGTGAATATCTCACCATGCAGCTGAACCCTCAAAAGTAACATGGGATGAATTGCATAATGTTTACTAGTGATACATATTTCGTAGACGCAATCCAAAATATGTCAATGGGGTGCGGCTCTTATGTTGAATCTTTACCTTGTCCTCATTTCACATATAAGGGTTAACCCAGAAATATTACCGATTTATCTAGTAATGGAATGTAACAGTCTTCATAGCCTTGTCAGGTGAATATTTTCCGCGTTATAGAATGACGTGTCTCTGTTTTTGCTCTACCACACACATTTGTCTTCACTTTTGACAAAGTAATGCATATGAACCAGACTGGTCCCTAAAGTAATTTGGAAAAGAATATAAGCCAGTTCTTAACTAGAATAAATGGTAGTATAGTGGTGAGGAAATAATGCATACTCCTTGTAAAATACGATTGACTCAATTATAAACGGTGACTATTCTTGTCTCAAAAGGGACACCAATGAGCGTATTTATTATAAACTGAAGGTTAATCTAATTTCAGCGAGTAGTGCACAGATATTGCGAATCTTCAGCCACCGGGAGAGTTCATATCATTGACCAATGGTCTATTAGCAATAACAAAATGTCCAATATACGGTAAACATCAAATCAAAATAACTTCCAATAAGGTAACCTCTGACCATTCTATATTCATCTGTGAAATTCAATTTAACCTGACTCCGATATTATTGTGCCGACTAACCCAAATCTATAATCAACGGCAACCAAATATATATATATATATATATATATATATATATATATATATATATATATATATATATATATATATATATATATATATATATATATATATATATATATATATATATATATTCTTCTTCGCTTATATATTAAGTGGTATTACTGAGGCTTATGAGCCTTTTCGCATAATACACAGCAGCTGTGGCTATCTCGTTACAAAGAGATAATCATAAGTTGATGGGTAAAGATCGGTGAACTCTCCTACGTGAATGCATCGAATTGGGCGAGTAAAAGTCCATGCAAACAGCACGCTGAACGTGTCTGAATTTATTATGCATGCAGCTAATGGTCTTTTCCTTAATCAGATAAATATGCAAAGTTACACAGCTCAGTGCGATGATGACATCTGATTTAATTAACTAAGTTTTTGTTGAGACTTTTATACCGGCACTGGCTTATAATTATTATTCGCATTGTCAAGTGCATGGTGTTTTATGTGCGCTATTTATATGCACATTGAAGTGATGTAGACGCAGATGTACGTATGCTGATGTTAATACTTGTTTTAAGCCTCGCAAAATTTCAAATCTGCTTTATTCAGTCCCTTACCAAGCGGGAAATGTGTCAATCGTAACCTAGCTGCTACGAATAATTCCTGATGCAGACAAATTCAGCGTTCAACCACACGCCAACTAAAGCCCGAATTTGCGATTTGAGAGTAAAAGTTATGCATTATGACCACAATTTGATGCAAGTGATAAATTGTTTGTCAAATTAGTCATCTGATTTATGCTGTTAACACGCTGATGTCACTTGGAACGTAGTGTAACTCAGACCGATCGGCAATCATTTAATGTTTGATCGAGATTCAATCTGTAACGGCGTCCAACGTAACTTCGACAGCGCTATTTACAATCTTCGCCTAAATCACCACAGGAAGCGGAATGACCAACGATATTGTGGTATATCCACTGTCAAGGACACCGTTTCTATGAAGTCTAACAAAATCGTTGCTATTTCATAGCACTCGACGCATTACGAGTCTATGGTTATTAACTCATAAATAATTTGTAGGTATTCACTTTGCTGAAATGAAATGATACCTCATTATACAAGCAAGATTAAATGAATTCGACTGACCGGCCACATGTATTTGATGTGATCGGTTGATCGCACTTACATTATTGACATCAGGGTAGTGAGATGCCAGGATGTAGACCTTCTTCAACACTGTATATTGTAAAGTATATACAGCATCATCAGTTAATCCCGAATGGTAGATATCTAATTCATGTTAGTCGTCTGTGCACGCACCGACGGCATATTTTCAAGTGTACAAACAGCAGTATCATTATAAGAGCATCTATCATTAACCTCTCTCAAGTATCATAATTAATGCATCTATCAATTACAAGTTGACCTTTTCAAAGAGGGGCAAATAAATTGCAAGCATCCGTCACAATGCGTTTGTTTGGAGCGCTTGTTATTTGCTCCATTTTAATAATCATGTATCTCACATGGCCAATGATATGTAATTTCGTGTTCGACTTCTTCATATCATCCATATCAGCTACAACTGCAAAGCCAAAACGTAAATGATTTAACAAAAGATGCATCACTTGATCTGCGTCAATTATCCGGAGGTAAGTCAGCGCGGAGCTAAATGCTTAATTGATCAGATGCCAATGTGAGATGTTGTTCATGATATTGATGACCTCTGCAGTCTTTTTACATACATGAAATGACTTGAAATTTGAAATGGTCATAGCCAATTATGTCTTTTATCAGGCTTCAACTATTAGCGCAACAGTATTCTACATATATATATATATATAATATATACAGAGATATATATATATATATATATATATATATATATATATATATATATAGAGATATATAGATATATATATATATATATATATATATATCTATATATATAGATATATATATCTAAATATATATATATATATATATATATCTACACATATATATATATATATATCTATATATATATATATATATATATATCTATATATATATATATATAATATATATACATATATACAGTTGCGCTAATAAAACCGTCTAGATACGATGTTCCAACTGGCGATATATTGTTTTACAACCAATCTGAAAGGTTAGGTTTGCTTAACTTCTTTTTATGCCGCATATAGATATATATATATAGATATATATATATATATATATATATATATATATATATATATATATATATATATATATATATATATATATATATATATATATATATATATATATATATATATATATATATATATATATATATTATATATATATATAACACCAATACAAGTTTGGAATTGTAAGAAGTAACTTACACGCGAGTATTGAGCAGTTTTGTGGCTCAGCAATCAACAGGCCAAGTGCCATTGCGGTAGACCAATTCACATTTTGTCGCAAAGTGTTCATTGTATTGTAAACCTTCTATTTTACGAATGTTTTAGGATATTTTTTACTAATTGCTAGTATTTTTATGCCTACTTAAATGTTCTACCAATGTGTTTATATGTTTACGAAACTTGAACCATTAATAGTTTTACGTGAATTGTGTCGTTCGACTCATACGTAGTGTGAAATATGCGTTTAAAGGATTTTTATTCAATTCTAAGTTTGCGGCTTAATCCCTTACCCGTCGTATTACACATTAATTAAATCATATCTCTGTCCATACTGGCTTCATAAGATGATAATCCAATACCCTTCCTTATGATCTAAGTCAGGGCTACCATCTGCTGGATTCAACAGACATGATTTACTTTATGCGAACAAGAAATAATTACATGCATTTGAATGGAATTGAAATGTTATTTAACATAATCGTAAATAAAGTGACAAGATGTACGTGCGTTTTCCTGAGTATGCCAATACCATCAGAACATTCTCCCAGTGATCTTGATATCCCTCCTATGCACCGCCTTTGCTGCGAAAATCATCAATGTAGTATGATTTGATCGAAGAAATTAGATCGTTCAATTCTCTATAAGCTTCTCTATAGAATGATAACTTAATATATTTACGCAGTTTGGCAATGTTTAACTCCCAAATAACACCTTTGCAAAACCAAAAACGTGGCATTGAAAGATATCATAGATATCTGATATTATGTCGACGCATTATGCATGGAGAAGGGAATATTGGGTGGCAAATTGACTTACAAGGTGACATCTGGTCACATAACGGACCAATAATAAAATGAAAATTTGAAACCGACGAATAGATCAACCTAAGTCAAATTTTATCGAAATATTCTCCTTGAATTGAAAAGGGCATATTCATAATCCTGTTGAGTGAGTCATGATGAGACGTATTCAGCAATATATATATATATATATATATATATATATATATATATATATATATATATATATATATATATATATATAGATATATACATATATATATATATATATATATATATATATATCTATATATATATATATATATATATATATATATATATATATATATATATATATATTATATATATATGTATGTATACATATATATATATATTTATCTACAAATATATATATATATATATAAATATATATATATATAAAATACATTGCAATATATACATAATATATATATATATATATAATACATATATATATATATATATATATATATATATATATATATATATATATATATATATATATATATATATACATATATATGTATATATTTATATATATATAGGTTCATAAATGTTTATATAAATATAAGAATAGGCGATATAAATAACAACAAATATTTATTGATCTAAATACATATACTTAGTTTAAAACTGTTATGACAATGAGAGATGGCATTTTAATCGCAGGAAGCCTTGGCCTGAAATTGATCATATCATTGCAAACATTTCGTCAGTAATTAATATGGACTGTGATTCGTGAAATTTGGGAACATGCATTATGCATGTATTGTGTACAGACTACAGTGTAGAATGGTAAGGCATAAGGCATCTATATTTGTTTGTTTATATGCATCGAATTTAATCTACCAGTGCGGTCTATCATCTAGAGACTGATATTCTCTAGTTAGATAGGATTTGATTATGTGGTTCAATAACTGTCAGTTAGCTCATAACGACGTCATGGTTCTTATATATAAGGCATTCAAGTTGAATATTCACGCACGTTGGCTGGTTACTCCTACACATGGTTTACGTGGCGGTGTCAACCTGAACACCGATTGTCGGTAACTGATTAGATCTCATTGACGATTGAAAGTAGATATATCATGGTAGTGACAATAAGAAGCAACAATTGTTAGAATAGACATCAACCGGGCCTATACTTTGAAGTTGTCAACGTAGGCCTTAGCAACGAGAGGATTCTTGTCCTAGCCCTAAAAGCGCATAAACTAGCACTTTAAAATTACCGCATGCATAATATTTAATTGGCAATCACTAAATGAACGAAGTGTGTTCACTACTAAATGGGATCCATATTTGGTTGTAGAGAGATGAACGCATTTGCTTGATCCGGACCGATAGTGATTCCCCCCTCCCAGTAATGTAAAGAAACGCGCCCAGTCTGTACTGCTCAACAGCAAACATGCAGATCGATTTAAAGCAGACCCTATAAAACATGGATAACAATAGGTCATTAAAATACCAGGTAAGCCATGGTGTAAGTAAAATGAAAGTCGCCGTATAGGCAAGCGGATAGATATGATGTGATGCGAAACTTGATATGACAACACAAATTATAAACAGTAACGAACGAAACAGTCGCCGCATTCGAAAGTCCATCCGTTGCACAAACGGTGTAACGGGAAGGTCTGTACTATGTATACATGTGTACCTGACACCTTATACTCATCTTAATATTGGTGACGAAGTTATTAATTTCATTATTGTTACCATTCACTACGCCAGTCGTATTTTTACCAACATATTAAGAGATCTACAGCAGACAGATTATTACGGTTAGTGCGCGTAAATTACAAGCACATTAGCCACTATCAATCACCAACCTCTTATAGCCTGCAAAGAATGACCTCGGTCAGTTGAGGTCCATGTTGAGGCGACCGATGGGTACCAAGACAAACTAATACAGCTGTATCAACTCGGAACTCTCGCCACTTCTGACGCGTCAGCCAACCGCCCCCACCCCCCTCCCTCAACCCCACACCCGAGATATGAGAATAAAAGCGCCTAAAAAGATGGGAAGAATATGAAGAGACAACGTTGACATGATTGAGCAGCCGACTTCTAGTATATATGGGAAAAAGAAGGAAAAACGAGTGGATGATGATGAAAAATGCAAATGATTGGCCTAGGGCAAGTCACCACCAGCCGATTGACTGAACCAGGCCATTCCAGCTTCTCGTCTGGGCGAAATCTGGGCCAGAGTAGTGTGTTGCAGTCATGGCCTTCAAAAAGATCGCCCTACAAAACCACCTGGATTCCATTGTCCATCGACACGAGTCGCAACCCACGGTCAACATTTTCCCCCTATAAGTCGCCTCTAACGACATGCAGGAGGACACAGTAGGTCTATTCTACCCCGCACCGACAGGTGGAAACAACGCTATAATCTGTTATGTTAGCGGAGCAAGTGTTAGTTGGTGGATTGCAAATTAGAATGACAATTTTGCGTTCCTTGCGCACTACTTATTAATTCATTAGTTATCATTTTTTACCTGTGCAGGAGCAACGTATACCTGCCTTTCATCCGTGGTCGGGCCAAACCGAACACCCAATTACGGATGATTGCCAGATAAATCAGCTGCGATCAGAACCTGATGTTGGTCTGTTGGGCTATCAGATTTGAAAATGAAGCAGATAATGGTATGGTGAGTTTGTGCAAATACCGGATATATGAAGTTATTTTATTGCAAATAGTATTACAAGCTTATATTTGCTCCACTGGGTCCCAGTCTGGGGTGATCATGATTACAATGATACTGTGATTCCCGATGATGGTTTGTCTGAAAGTTGTGACCACTGTAAAGGAACCGATATAAAGTTCGAAAGATGATTTAGTATTTTTAACTGAGATGATATTGACCTGCATCATTTGATAGTTTGCCAAGGCTCCCCATTCCCTCCACACAATTTTATTATATGTCTGTGAAGCACTCAGCAGTATATAATATAACGGAATTCAATATCACATACATAATAGACATCTACAAAAAACTAATTGGGGATGACCAATTCTAGAACAGTATCTAACCCAATAGAATCAAGAATGTAAGTAACCCAATGGGTACACCATGTATAACCAAATACCATGGGGCAGTAGATCCCCATGTATAACTGAATACAGTGAGGCAGAGAGTGGACCCAGTGGAACCGTGCCACGAACAATATCAACCAAGAGTATTTTTGTTGATTTTGTAATTGTCAGTGGAGTTGGCCCCATCATTGCATCGGAAGATGTCGGACCTTGGTGTGGCAAAGGATGGTCTTAAAAATGTCTACGGTTAACAACATCGACTATCCCTTTATAAGGAAAGGTAAACGTCCAGCATGCAGGATTTTATCCATTTTATATAATGCATTCATAGCTTTTTATGTTTGTGCATACTTTTTAATACTGGTAAACTAATTAAAGATTACTTTTATACATATATCACCAAATACTGCCTGTTTTGTGAACATTTCATTCAATACCCTGACCCATCTAATGGCCTTCACAACTATGGCAATAAAATGCTCTTGACCGCCAGATTTTGCAGGTGGATTCGATCTTTATCTCACTGCATCCTTTGATTTGGGGTAGCTTATAATACACATGAAGTTGATATAGGTTGCAAGCGTTACCTCTTCGCCGTCAAAAGCAGTGGGGGGACCAGATCAAGCCGCATCAGATACTCTGCCAGACATCTTGTCGCAAAGTGTCGTCCTTGGCACCCCAAATCACTTAGCAGCAGCCATCTGGGACATGGCGCCATTCTTTATCATTGATAAGGCCGCCATGAACGCCTCTGGTTTGTATATCCGGTAAACTTGGACGATATCTTCCAACATATGAAGACCTCAAATCTTGTTCAGCATATGTCCTCTGCCGGGCGCCATTCGCTTGTTACGACCCCTTGGTATAGTAAATGACTGTTATTTTCAAGCTCTCCAAAAACTCTCAGTTTTATAAACTAATCAAATTAATGTATAATGCTTCCTTAATTATTTTTCACCTCCTGTTTGGCTTGCATTCAATAACTGAAGTGATATTTATTAGGGGTGTTGAAATTAGTCAAGAATCAACATCCACAAGCTTACTGATGGCTTCGAGGCTGTTTTTTTTAAATAGAGCAATATATACGAAATGTATAGTGGAAAATACTAATCTAACATTTACTGCTGTCTGTGTCATGTAGACAACATTCAGTACATTCATTATATTAAGAACCATTGGTCATACTTTACTGTACTTCATAAAGTCTACAGTGCAAGGACATTTGTTTAATAATATGCAAATGGCAGCTCGGTTCCCAATATTGGGCTTCCGGGCTGTAAGCAGCTATGGAGTCGATGCGCTCGACTACATACTCGCAGCTGCTTCATAGTGATTGAGAAACACCACACACTCCTAATCTAATATCCCAAGAGTCAAGACCCTATAAGACGTAGCGCTGTTTGTTCCAACTCAACTTGATACATCCCCCTCGCCCACCACCAACGCGACACTGGTTACTTTGTTTAAAACGCCGGGCGACATACATCAGAAAAACAACTAGGTAAGTGATCTCGGCCCAGATGGATGACATCAGTGTTTCACTGTGTTTGGTAGATGGAGAGAAGAGAAGCGAATAGCCAATACAAGTCAAGGAGTTCGTTAGGATGATCCAGTATGCAGGGTTGATAAGTAAACAGGGCTGCAAAGACGCGGACCGTTGCCATGGCGCCGACGCTAGTGAATTCTGGAGATATTATGCTGATGATATTGCGTTATAAATTCATCATTATTACTTATTCAACAGAAACCATGTTCATACTGTTATGTTCATGAGAGTCTGCGACATTACCCCTGTAAAAACAGACCAACACAACGATTGCATTTTCCTCTCTCAGTATTAATTCTTATCGCCGCCATAAACGATATGCGAAACTGATTAGATAATTAACACATTCCAGTCTTAACATACTTACTCACCGCTTTACTTTCTCGCCTTTACCGGCGCATGCCTCATACCGGATGTTGCTTTTCACGGCAATGCCTTCGAAGAGGGTTCTCGTAGGAGGCAACAGTGCATTGATTCAATATTGTGAAAAATGTAGATTTCGAAATACAATATCGTTATGGGAAAATCATATGACAGTGGTCTTGGTAATGGTAATGGTAATACTGGGGTATTACGTCACTTTCAACAACGAAGTGATATCTTGACGGTGATGGATAAGGATGATTGTGATGCTTGGACAATTCCCCTTAAGTGCAAGCGCCCACTGGACACAAACATGTTGCCCAGACCGGGCAACGAATTCCACGCCGCAGGGACGAAGGTCAAACACGATACTATTGAGCTACCGGGTATTATATATATATATATATAAGATATATAGAGATATATAGAGATAGATAGAGAGAGATAGAGATATAGAGAGAGAGAGAGATATAGAGAGAGAGATAGATATATATAGAGATATATCTAGAGATATAGATATATAGAGAGAGAGAGAGAGAGATATATATCTATATCTATATAGATATCTATATATCTATATATATATATATATATATATATAGATATATATATATCTATATATCTATCTATCTATATATATCTCTCTATATATATATATATATCTCTATATATCTATATATCTCTCTATATATATATATATATATATATATATATATATATATAAGTATACCTGTCTACCTTTTGTAGGCCCACAATCAGTTCTTCTACCGTTCCAGACATCTCAGGGATATTATTATCAATTATTCTCAAGGCCTATCTATTTTGATAAGCGTGTGTGAAGACGGCTGGATAAACCGATACTTCAATTACGGTCAGCGCCATGATTACAAACAAACGTTCATGATGCTTCTGTCGCAGAGATTATTTTTTCAATTGATTTCACTGAATGTGTACATAAATACAAACTGTTATAAGGTTACAATTGATCAAATTTGTCATGACAAAAGTTAAAAAGATTGACATCAATGTGTTTCTTTGTTAACACCAATTGCGCATGCACACTTATTGCCGATAATCATTGATTCAAGTTATTCGGCAGGGGGAAAATTTAATTTCACGGATGAATAGAGATTGGGCAGAGGTTACCTGATTGGAAGTGATTTACAACACATACAAATCATACAATCGGACAGTATGCATTGATTCTCCGTCGTTATACAGCCATTGACGGTTGCCCATGAATGATTTGGCTGATATCATTTCCCAAACCAATTCAGGGACAATTCTGGTAAATGTGCACTTTTGTTTGGTCATCATGAAGACGAATGCGTGTAACAGAGCAAACAGCGATACGTCGGTAAATTCAGCTGCAAATTAATTCTAAGCTTAAACATAGGGGTCGCAACCCATAGAAATACCTTGGTTTTAGTCTACAACGAAAGATATATCACTATTATACAATTAACAATGCAGACTGCATGTATAGGTCATTTATTTGCAACCTGATTGATTCAAAGGGACCATTTTCACCAGATTGCTCGCATTTGCGTTCATAACACCTTTTATACCCTAAGCAACAGATGAAGGAATGACGCATATGGTGTAGGTTGTAGTAACTATCATGAGCAATCTGTTCTGAGAACGCTCATTACAATAATTATGCCTGATTGTATGTGCCTAAATGTAGCCTCAAACTTGATATAAGAAATAATATAAGGGTCACCAGTCATGATGTTATAGATGTTACATGCACAAATCTAACCTTGCATTGTCTTGCGATGCCTTGATATTTCAAAATGTCTGTTTTATGTAATCAGACGCGAAATCTGTCACCATCTTATTTTGCATTCACAGATTGCTTATCTGTCTACCTTATCGTCTGTATGTTAAACAACATGAAATAGGCTCATGGAGTACTATGTACAGGCTCATGTTATACGACGCTATTTGTATAATGGTATAGATTATAAGGTATGTTATTGGAAACATCATAGTTATTGTTTAGAGGATAGCGTTATATCGTTTATTAGATCTTCTACGCCGAGTTTGTTTAGTAATAATTTGTTATTAATGAAACACTTAAAAGTCATCAGCAATATAATAGCACAAGATGTGGCCATTGCGGTTAATAAGGCTCGGTGCTGATTCCATTATTTTATGAAAATGATAGTT
This sequence comes from Urechis unicinctus, assembly GCA_034190875.2. Classification (NCBI taxonomy): domain Eukaryota; kingdom Metazoa; phylum Annelida; class Polychaeta; order Xenopneusta; family Urechidae; genus Urechis; species Urechis unicinctus. The sequence goes on from CM067346.1 coordinate 7,136,358, forward strand.
TGGTTTGTTTGTACTGTTCTTGTTGCGACCAACACCATCCAATGTTCCATGTGAAGCATTATGTGTATATCCCCGGACCATCTGGTCATTAATAAATTTGTTCCATCATTTCGGTTGGTCATTGGCATGGCATTATAGATCGATGATTTATTATTGCAATCCGGTGTTAACCAATAAATACTAATATATTGGTGTGTCATTGACCGTCATGCAATAAACCTATATCATTATGTGGCTGAAAACGTTGACAAATATTTAGGTTTATTGCAGTCGTAAGTTTTGTGTTTTTGGGACAATTGTTAAATATCCTTTGATGAAATGTTTCAAAAAAGGTGCTTTTCTATCCATCACTCATTCAAAAGTGCGTTGAGTAAATGCTGTAAGTATTTAAGTTTTTCTACAAAGTTTAATTATCTATTCATATTTTAGTTGTTTAAACTACAAGCGCATATATCCAACGTTTCATGAGACACCACCAACTTAATCAGCAGCCATTATCTTTGACAAATCAGGGTGATAGAATGCGTTACTTCAGTTGATAAGATGCATATAAAATGTCGTCAGCACATGGGTCATTATTGATATATTTCCAATACGGTAATGGACTAAATAAAACCAACTTTATAACGGTGTTACAAGCAAGCTTGTTCTCAATTCATAAACCTACCACCGGCATCAGCACAAGTTCACATGTGTCTGCCTCAATTCATTGTGGTTATGAACATGAAAAAATATCACCAGTTTAATAGCATACACTTGACAATGGGAATGACCGCTATTAGCAAGCTGATGGTGGCACATAAGCGAACACGTGTACTCAAGAACCAAACACATACATATTAAATTTAGCTTCGTATCTTGTAGATGTAGGTGAAATATTTCATTTCGTTTGAAATACAAACATGATATTATATAAGTTTGCATAAGTATCCGGTCTATCGATTTGGACATCCGTATTCATTCCATAATGCTGAAAATACTCAACTGATAAGGATACAGAGACTGCTGATTTGGCGAATATCAAACCCTCAAATGGTGACTGTTATATTCAAATTGTTTTCATTTGGTTTTTTTCTCTCAATTAACACTTAATTAAACTGTACTTCTATTGATAATATAACATCTGCCATTGTCAGCTGTTCTTATGAGTAGCTGTTTTGATTCAAGTGATTGTCTATTTGATAAGTGGCATATGCTATGTGCCAGATGATACTAGCCATACTACAGAGCATAGAGTTGTGTCACAAGCCCTAAATATGTGTGGCATACCATTGGCTATTTGGCTTTGCACGTATTTAGCCAATAGATAATTAATAGAAATCTTACTTTCTATTGGTAAATATCTACAACCGCAAAAATATGTCACATGTTACTGCTTCGTTGATTGCATGTACTTGTTAATATGCAGTTTTGTACCACCTGACCACGTACACTGACTCTGCTAATACACAATACCACTTAATGGCCAGCCAATTTATTTCCATGTATACCACATAGATAAATGCATAAAAAGATAACCACGCTGCCCTTATTGCTTGTTACTCATTGCAGTAGCTTGATCCTTCCTAATTGGTGGCTTTCCTCAGCACAAAAATATTAAACCGAATTCGTGTCTTCCATATGTTTTGCGCGATATGCCTCTATTAGGGTATCAACAGTCTTACATGGCTCTATGTTTTAACCTGATTAAGAAACTCTGTGCTGCATGTCCAATTGGTTATTTTAGCCTGAGATGAATACATGCTGATTTCCCTGTCGTTAGAGTTTGCTTTACATATGGTGAGCATCGAATAAGATGTCATTAAGAATGTGATCGTTGGTGTCTAACATGTCGTTTCGTGAAGTAGATGTTCAGGATAAGGACTTATAATGATGACTCGAACACCAGACATAGGGTTTAGAAGAAACCTGAACTTTAGTACTTTGCTTAACTATTGAATTAACGATGGAACATTACCTAATGATTGGAGAGAGATGTGCTGAGCTCGGAGTCCAGGATAGAGCTGTTTTAAATGGTAGCTGAAACTGAGGACTGAGGTGCACGTTATGATGATGGGTAGGTTTGTTGTCATAATGTAATTTTGGCACTCATCTTCTTCTTCTTCTTCTTTCAAGCTTTGAGCCGTTTTTGGCAACAGAGGCCATGTACGGCTGCGGCACTCATCAGACACGTTGACCCTGTACATACTAATCGTGACGTATGCAGATTGTAATTTTTCAGTAACATCAATCAACTGATCGATAATAAAAGGTAACAGAACATTGTATATTGTGCAGTTATTCCAATTGCTTATGCTTTTATGGTGCCCTTTGTAACACGCACTGTGCCTAAAAAAAAAACCATGAAAAATAAATGCTGTCTTAAAGCTGAACGCATGCATGCACACACACACACATACACGCACACGCACACACAATATTCAACTCGCCTAAGACGAATGTGAGATAGGAAGCTTTGTGAACCGGAGTGAATGACAGAACTCTCCACCATTCGTAACAATTCAGTTTTGACAGAGGCGTTACTTGATACCCAAGAGAGCCAATACACAAATAATTATAACGCTGTTCGAGAAAAGCCGCATTCTAATGTGACGAGAAAGAAAACTGATGATTGGGTATGTCATGTATGCAATGGCGGCAGACAAACCGGCTTTTCTGTCGGACGTCCGTGGAATTCTCAAGGTGCCATGGTGCAAAGACAAACACGCGCTTAAATATTTCATTTTATTTAGCTTTATACATGCCATTTGATTGACCCATTAGGATTCTACCTACTCACACGACTTACTCCAAGCATGAATTATGGAGTAGCGACAACCCATTAAACCTAGCTAAAGCAAGTAAAGCTAGCAAATATAGACTGATTGCTTTTTATGAGAATGATGTCGAAGCATATATTCTTTAACAATAATATGCATGATTCTTGTTTGGCACAGAAATTTCAATAGACATGTGGTTTCGCCTAACATATCTTTTCCATTTTTCACGACTTCTAGAGTTAGTTGCACCTACCATATTATAAGCAAATATGTCCGGCGGAAGATATTGCCATTAAACATGCATGCATTGAGCTATTCAGAACATGATAATACAAATGTGGGTGTAGGTTGCTGTTCTTGCTCTTCGTAATAACCGCTTGGCAGTCACTTTGTTAAGAATTATGTGGTAAGGTGCGCAGAGAAGGTGACGAGTTATAACGTGGAAAAATGTGTAAATCTATATTGTTGTTAAGCAGGGATATGCTGTCACAACCCATCTTAGAACGGCGGCCCGTCGGAGAATGAGACGGCCCAGTGCGGAATTCCTCACTGGGCCGTCCCATTCTCCGACGGGCCGCTGAATTGTGCATAATTAACGGTCTGCATTTATATGACTGAAAGATGGTGCTTTTTTTCATTGCACCATACTTTAATTTCGGTTAGGGGAAGTATCAATCCATAAGTATACGTCATCATCTAAAGCGATATGAGAGCTGGTTCTTTAGTTGGGAAATAAACGTGCACTGCAGCTACCACGAGGAGAAGCGCTGTGACCTTATTTGGATACTTATTTGCATACGAAGGTAATTGAACCCCACGCTCGATTCGTTGCAACTGATTGCATTGATCACCATCAGCGCTATTTCTTATTACTCTCGAAAATCAGTTTATGACTCATTATATGCGAACTGAAACAGTGAAAACTACAACAGAAAGCGACAATCGATTCGCCCACCCTTGACGAATTATTCGACCTTATATGGGAACTAATTTGCATAAGTAAGACACCAGTGATTTTCATCAATTAGTTAAACGTCTATTTCGCATCCCCCGATAGGTAAATTGGCGCAGTCTGCTGTTCCCATCGTTAATGCCCATTGGATTTGAATAACGGTAAATGGACGTGCCACGCCTCTCACGTGCGTCGCCTCAGTTAGTTCAGACTTGGGAGATAATGGGAACTGATGCCTTTATTATGGAATGACTCCAGTTACTCTATCTAGGGTAGTGAATGGATTTACTGCAGATTGAAGCAAAAAGCTTGTGTTCTGGAAAGTTAATTTAATTAATGAATTCGCCATCCCCTACAACGCATCTATTATGAAGGCTCTCTGGTAACTCCAGGGAAAGCATACAACAAAATGCGATTTAATGCGCTTGAAAGCCAAACAGTATGTAGCGTGATGAATAACCGTTGATTGCTGGTGCCATGCAATAAGCTGCATACTTCCTTACAATGCAGTCCATTTGGAAGAGTTTAGCAAAACCAAATGTGGTGTTTAGCTATACCAAATATGACCAGCTATATTTGTCAATAATACATACAAGAGATGGACTAACACACTAACAAAACATACAAGTGGTTAAGATTACGCCTTCTCTCATTATTTATCCCTGGTTGCACTTCGATTGTGTGTTAGGTGGCAACTTGAATAAATATATGCTGACCATCTTTTTACTCCTTCACGTCACCACCTACAAACGACACTTTTAATTACTTGTTTGTATCAAACATCAGTTTGGACAAAGCTCATACCGACGGTAACATTGAGGGCATAACATTAGAGTAAAATGACATATTGCGAAATGTTCCAATACTAAGTAAATTATGTCGCTGCAAGGAAACAGTAAGCCAGCAAAAGAATTCATGAAATGAAGGGTTTCAAGCAACGGCCATAAAAGGGAAGTCATAGCAAACATCCTGCCATCTACAAACGACACCTAAATGGCTTCATATATACCAATAGAATACGAAATTGTGCAAGAACTCAAACTCGGATAACGAAGATCAGCAGATTTCCCGAAGTTGCCTATGCAAACATAGTGGCTATAAATGGGGCAGTGTTGCTATAAATGATGTCATATACAGCATGTTTAGCGTAGCAGTTGATTATTGGGTCCCAAAATCCTAGCTATTATCCCGCATGATCCTTGCCATGACCCTATCCTTATCACCGCTGTGACCTTACCCATAGTCTTTGCATTGACCGAGACCCTAATCCAAGCTGTTAAACAAATGGTCAAACAGTCACAGAGTAGCACAGACATGCGAGGAAAAATTATTAATTACATACAAAATATCCTGTAATTTTACAATTGTGGTTCGAAGCAATTTTGCACTATAGAATATACCTCTCGAATGCATTATCACGCTGTTCAGTGCCTTTTCCCGCCCTTTGCTGTAGAATAAGCATGATTAATTAACACCAAAAATACCACGTTTTTAATGATTACAACGTTCATGGCATACTTTGGCGATAATATCATATTTTTCATTGCTTGTACACCCAAATCGCTTGTTTCAGTATGCGCGTGTGTGATATTTTCAAGCGTCCCAATCGAACATGTCTTCACATCAGAATAATTATTGGCTGTTTTCGTGCGTTAACCACGAGCTTAAGTTTTTCTGATAGTCAGAGCTTCTACTCAACATGTGTAACGTCCTAAAATTGCCCATTTTTCTTGTTATAATATAGAATATTGGCTATATCAAAATTGTTACTTATGGATGTAAAGTTGGTTGAAACTGATAGTGATGCGAACCAAATATGGCGTGTCTCCAGAGGATACACCCACAAAGATGTATGAAATCTAAGCATTTGCGTTAATCTCCGTTTAGTCTCTAGTTTCAAACGTTTCGTATCCTGCTGAGTCTGCTTCCTCAAATGTCTACTAACTGTAAACAGGAGCTCCAACACAGGCAGTTATTGATTACTAGATGTTAAAGTTACTGTGCAATTAATATAGATATCATGTTACAAATATTATTCACCGATATATATCGGCTTCGGCCGTAATCAATACAACTCGCGCTGGGTAAGGCAAATGGCCTGAATATGGAAACATATTAAAATCAGTGATAATTTATTGATTGACATCAATAGTACATCAGGCATTGGAAGAGCAAGGATTTGCGTTCAAATGAGTGGTTAGCTAACGTGAGTTGTGGTTTATGTGTAGTTTATCCTCAGGTTATCCTTGTAATAAGTAAATCGTCAGTTTTGAATTTCATATTTCGGCGGCCAATAGGACATACTAGAGATAAAAACATTATGTTGGTTATATTTATAATGAACACACAACCGACTATATGCAATGCAGCGTATTTGTGTACTTTTTGTTCTTCGTTAATCATGTTGGACTTCTCGATATGTTCGTCGAGAATATGCCTACCAAAGATGTGCATGATAAAGCTATGCAACTCCGTGATGCTTGAAACGTAGCTGATAATTTGAGATATCGCAATGCATAATTGTTCACAAGTTACACTGAGAATGAAGTTTAAAAAAAATATACGTACACAAATACATTGCCCAGCAACCACTTTGACACACCTTAGCAAAGACGATAACGAAAGCAACAACAATGATGGTAAAGATGATGATGATGTGAATGATAATGATGATGATGATGATGATGATGATGATGATGATGATGATGGATAGAATGCCAATTTTGTTAATCAGGCTTAACACATTAATCAGATATCTTAAGATTTACACTATGTACACTTCTCAGTAGTAGGAAAACTGTTCCAACAATGCATATATTCGTTAGCAATATATGACCCTTGTAGAATCACATCACCTGCGCCTTTCAAGACCAGCCATTACTCAGCGTTTGTAATGACGTTATCGAGTAAAGCTATGTTCAGTGGTTTCGAATAACAGTCGGAAAAAGCAATCTCGGCTTAATTGATTTGATGCAGTCCGTATAGAAGCTGACGTGCAAATGTACTTGAAATGAAGCCCTCCGGTCCCAACCCCTTTCTACCACCTGTACCATCACACACAGTTGTGCCTGGAAAACTGCGTAACATACAAATGAATGTGGCTGGCTGTTACATAAACGCCTAAGTTACAATTTCCTGTATTCAAGTTAAGCTGAGCCATTTCTCTTTTGCAGTGGTGAATAAACCTTAACAACGAGGCGTTCAAGTAGTATACTGCTGGGCTAACGAACTAGTCGGTCACCAAGAATGTAAATGACAGTTCACGACACCTAGTTACTGACTTAACTCTCTATCTTCGAGAGCCACAACTTGGTCTATATGCAGGTATGCATCACGCCCGTAGGATGAAATGGGCAGCAATTCATGTTGTTGCATACAAGCAACAATCAGTGTATGCCATCATTTTAACGATAAGCTGTCATGCTTCGGTTAGATGATGTCGTCCTAGTGCACTTTATTCATTATCTACCAACCCCGTCGACATCTTATAAAGTGGCAAAAAATCATACATACTGTTGGGTTGAGCAACTAATTATTCTAGTCTGACAATGAATCATTAGCAGCGAGGCATGAAATCTCTGAAGACAATGAATGATTTCAGTTACTTGGCCAGATCCATCCCTCAACAGCTCGTCCAGCATCTAAGCTTTAACCTAAGTCGTGCATTTACTAGTGCTACCATCAACTCCTAAATTAATATGGCATTCTTTTACATAACGACTTATAGCTTTTAACACGACATGCAATAATTGCAAGTAATGTACCAACTCTTCGAAAGAAACTTCCGGGAGAAGATTGCACCATTCTTTTTATTTCGGGCAACTCAGATGCGATGATGGTGACTTTTTTGTAAGCAGCTGCTACTAAGAAGAATAAGAACAAAAGAGGGGGTATGTTAAAGTGCAAGTTTGCGCAATAAAAGATTCATAATCTTAGCACATGTCACATGAAAAGGACTGCCCAGCGAGGTAAAGCAGTAATGCCTGAAAAAGAAATGTTTTTACTCCAGGTGTTCTTCTCGACCAAGTACACATTCTTAGCTTCAAAGTAACATGACCAACAGTGAATGATATATTCGTCTCAAAACTATTTGCTACCAAATGATGTCGTATGTTTACATGCTAAGTGCTATGAGGTTAAAAAGCGAGGTTAGTGACTTCAGGGCATAACTACTTCGCTAACGATATTCGGGTCCTCAGGAACAGCGTCACCGAATGCTGTAAAATAACAGCAGCTATGCTAGTGGACATTACCAACTTTATGACGCCTGCGTTCTCACGAATCGTCGCTGTATATGGGGACGCCATTCGACAATAAGTGTTAACCATGTCTATTGATTGGAAATCTACCATCCCTGTTTGCGTCAATATACCGACGTAAATAGTGTTCATTTATTGTATTTGACGACAATGCTGTTGTTTTTTTATGACATGGCCAACTGACACTTACTGACGGGATTATAGCCATATTGTCATATATAATCATAATGTATTGATGGAAGGGCTCGTAAAAATATATGCCAACACAAATATCCTGAATAATTAATATAGCCCTGTCACACCCCTATATATGTCACAGCGTTTCTGTACATAATATGCCAATATGGAAATGGTTCATTTATAATTGAGCAGTGAACCTGTTGTGTCTCGAATAACAATGTTGCATCTGGTTTTATTCGATTTATACTATGCTTATATAAGCTTAGAATTTGCAAACATTAAAGTCTATTTTAAATAATATTATGATTGCTTTCAGGCTGCCTAACATATTGTTTGTAACAAATAATAAGGTGATTGGTTAACAATCAAGAGGTTGTCACATGCAAAAATGCAATGTGAACAATGTTCATCATTTCTGCTATTATCACACCAAGCAACAACCTGCGACAAACATCAAACAGTAAGGTATGTGCAAAACCCAGGTTAACATTTATGGCAGAACTGACCTCAATTCAAGCTAGACATGTCATTTGGTTTTCATTTCCGACGGCATTATACTAGGTCACACGAAACCATAAATTCGTTTTCGTTGCCTGATGATTAAATATAGCAGCCCTACGTGTCCTTACATTAGTAATTTAGAATATTCTTCAAGTTATTCAATTATTTACTAGCTAATAATAGAGATGGTCTTGGCTTTGATACTAGTTGGTTGCGGTAACCTTCATGCTATAAAATTATTTACCAGTTAATTATAAAGATACAATCTATTGCAACTCTTGACTTTGATACTGGTAGGATGCCGCGCGCCACAAGTCGAAGTGATGGCGGTTTCCTGGAAGCATGATTGATGTAAAACGTCTTTTGACTCGCATATTCAAAACGGGTTTTGTTTTCAAAATGTCAAGATAGCTGCTATTGTATTTGTTTTTGTCAATACTCCACAAATTTTTAGCAATAATTATAATATTTTATTGTATGTCACCACTATGTATACAGTGCTTCAACATGGAATTCATTTGATACGTCACAAGTCGGCTAACAACTGAAAAGGGCAGCTATCAATATACATCTGAAATAAACCTTTTGCTCTCTTAGGTTTCCGGCACAAAGCAGATTATGAATTGTGTGTTATATTTTGCCGTACGTTGTCATTCAATAACCTTTATCATGTTACCGTTTCATCATGAGCGTTCACCAGTTAATAATTCAAATTAAACGATAAAGACTATCCTTCGTGTATTACAGCTTTGCTGGGCAATCTATGTTATAGCCATAAAAGACCAGCATGTATTATATTTCAGATAAAGGATAAAATAACTAGAATTGTGGTTAGGGTTCCAGTAAACGTTAGAAACATCTGAGATGTTTTTTGTAGTCTGTTTATTTATATGCCTGATTTATATTTGTGAGGCTCACAAGCATGATAGTTTCATTTTGCGGTATATAACCGCATGGTTTTAAAGTTAAGCCGTGAACTATTGAATGTGTATGAACTATGTTACGTTTGCGGTAGCTTATTGTGGCTTACGATTGGATTCTGGTGAGCCATCAAACAAGACGTCGTACATTTCATAAAGAGATACTATCTATATCCTTTGTTGTAGGGTCGTACTCCCTTTATGAATTTGTCCATGTTTAGTCAATAATGCGCCATCTCAATCTCGTTTGTCTTTCTCTGTATGTTTGTCAGTCAAAGCAGCAACAACGCCTGGGCAACCAGCACATTGCCCTTAGGCACCCTTTGCCACCACAACCGCCATATACATGCGAATATTTGGAGAACGATAAAGAAGTTTATATTTGGTGTTTCATAGCTTGGTATTGTCATGAAATAATACCTTATACTAACTTATCAGTCGTACCACGCTGCTGGGTATTGTTGCCATCACTTCATAATGGTGTAGGCAATGCGTTTCTCTAAATACACACTCATTAGGACCATTTACGAAACCATTGATAGCAACTAAGTAACCGCCAAAGCAACGGGGAAACGTTTTTACTTAACAACCCTCCTACAAACCGCCATCTTAACAGACACAATCGCATATAAAGCTACACTGTCTAAGGGGGCTACTTTGTACAAATGCTGTGGCCCACTTAACGTGGCATACTATTTGATTTTATATATAGTAACAGCTGATTTCAAACGTCACCAGGTGTACCCACTGCACCTGGCCTCTGTAATAACCCTAATCATAAAAAGCCTTGATGCAACAAGACGGAATATAGTTGTTATGTGGTGCGGGTGGAAATGGTAGTTGGATGACTATTACACGTATAATCAAAGTGGTGAAAATAAATATGCAAAATGCATCAGATGAAAATAATCATAGCACATGTTAACCGAGGTAGCATATAGATTATCCCTAGCATTACAATGCAAGCTTACTTGACAAGCGGAACATCTGTGTACAACATGAGAACCCATGTACCCTGTGCCCTGTGGAAGTGAAGGCGCCCATCTCCCAGATTTGCCAAAACTTATACTGTTTGATGAGGGGCCCGTAGTGACTTTCCAAATGCCATAACGTCGGTTGTCGTAAACGGCGCAACTTGTCCATTCGCACTAGTAATATGATGATGCTGTTATTGATCAAGTTGTACGCTGTTCGGTATCATTTGGCCATGTACAACGATCATAGATCATCATTGATGAATACTTTATAATATCGATACTTACCAGATTATTGTGGTATTTTAAGTTTCCGAGAACAGTTAATATTAGCATTATTAAATGATAAATAAGCACCTTGCATAAATGTCCATGTATTTTGGGTAAGTTGGAACCTCCAGATTGTTTTAATGTAATACGGGCTTATACTTCGCCTCTTTCAACGAATACTTTGTGCATTCTATTGGACGCCCGACAGAAAAGAAGTTGCTTGCCTCTATTGCGTACATTAAATAAACTGTTTTTTCCTGGTCATCACAGTGAACTGTGGCTTTCTCAGCAGCGCTATAATCCATTCCACCAAATTATGCATTGCATACGAGAAGGTTATTTGTGTAACCAGCCAAGCAATTTAGCCAAATACCACACACTTTTATGATTTAATATAACATGCACATAAAGTGTAACTGCCGTTATAAGCAAAGAGAAAGCATACATTTCACATACTGCCAGGGCAGTTGGTCGTGTCCTGTGGAGCAAAATGAAGCACATGAGGTCGTTCAAACTATTATTATACATGCCGACGCAAAAATACGTCAAATTACCAGAAAACGCGATCAGTAGCGCTGTAATAACTAACTTTCAAAAACATAATTGGCAGATGGTAGCACATTGACATGGCTGTACATCGCTGTTTTACATTGATTTGATATCATTTATTTGACGTAATAAACCGCGTTGAGCTTCATGCAATTAGACTTAAACGCGTTAAAGGTCCTTGCTATGGAGTGTAAGTTCCTTTTCCAGCTTACAACACGAATATGATCGACCTCAGCAAAATACACAGGCATTCCCTTTTCGCACCGTTTTGCGGAATCTGCAGACCGCTTAGATCATCCGCCACTATTGTGCTTAAAATTATGATGTTGAAGCGAATGTATCTAACACATCCAAAATTGTGTTCCATCTTACCTTGACATTATGAACGTTTTGTTTATCAGGATGTGTCACATGGTTATAGTAGTCAACTGGGAATACGAAACATCTGCTTATCCAACTCTGTTATGCCATATGCTTGGCCTACGGGGAATGACTGAATATTGCAGTGCTAGCGCAAGCTGGTGACCTTGATTAATCGAGAACATTCTTTGATTAGCGTTTCGGCTGTGGCAGAAACGGATTCAAATGTACAATATTCCTTAGGGACAATTTCTACAATTCACTGATTCAAGTCTATCGATGTTGTAGTATATGAGGTTATGTGCTAATTCATGATATAGTTGCTGAAACATGATTCATTACCGCTGACGATATTTGTACTGCGACATTGTGTTTGCGAGAAACATTATTCTATTCAATACATCACCATTTAAGTCCTAACATTGTTATTTCTAGGCTACAAAATAATGTTGTTGTTATCTTAAATCCACTACTTATTGCAACGGCTTACAGCCATCTTTATGGAAACTGATGTATGCATGATCATTGCACAGCGCTCACCAATGTCGGAATAGTTAGCCTGTGAGTCAAGAGGTGTACTCTTAATTGCATCTTATCCGACGTGCAAATTATGTGCAAGGCAAGCTGTTGGCCCATGGCCCCAAACAACAGGGTCCATCGTTCATTGCATTACACAAGTCGAGTACTGGATGACCCCCGTCAAGTAAGGATAGCCTTTTGCACTCCAAAACACGACATATTACAATATTCCCCAAGAACGGTGGCCGTTGCGCTAATTTGAGACCAAAACATAAGCATGACTTTAGCTGAGCAAAACTTACAGTACGTTATGGACCATATTGCTTCATACACGTTCGATAACCTGATAAGCAAGAAAACCCAATGAATTTATCCGAGGCTATCAATAACATGCAGCGCAGTGTTCTCCACCTAATGAGGTAAAAACACGAAGCAATGCCTTCATTGCTTATATGGGGCATATCAGTTCAGTAAATACGATAAACATGACTTCAATTTCATGTTTTTGTACTGAGCCATACAAAATGAAGGTTAAGCTGTTTCACATTTAGTTAGTCTTCTGTGCTTATAACCGCAGTATTTGAAGAGAGACACAGGTATATTCGAGCAATGCTAGGTTCAGACCACGAGGGCGAGCAATTTTGCGTGAGCTGGACAGCATGAAGTCATGCAGGTGTTTCAGTGATTGTGACTGATGCAGGACTATTGTTGGGTTGTTTTCAGTTATGGAACCGAGGTGGTTGTTCAGTTCGCAGATGAACCCGCAATGCTTGACGCAAACGAGCTAATACCGAATTAAAGGTCAAATGAACACAGGAACCACATAAGCTTTGAATATAAGCAAATTTGTTCAAGCAACTATTTCCATGAAGTGAAGTTAGGTTCTATGAGATGGAATTTCGCGGAATATAATAATTTGGAAAGTCGAAAGTATTAACTAGAGAGCGTTTGATTGTCACGCAATGACAAAAGCATATTTATATCAGAATCCCCGTCATATTCTACCATAAATTGTCAGCCTAGCAGTAAAGATGTTCTTGATGATTTATGCAGGCGTTCAAGTAATGGAACATCGGAGATATGTGTCTTAACGATGAGTGAACCGGGGGCTAAATAGCTGGGCCAACAAGCCAGCAACAACAGTTTCCTACAGGAAATTATCACCATCAATCACATGACAACCATCAGCTTCAATGAAAACAAACGTGATAAATGTATACATATCACATGATATGACTCAACCCGGAGGAGAAAAACGCCAACAGTGTCATATGCCATGTAAGAATATGTTTAATACATTAAAATTAAATATATATTCATAATGGATTACAGAGGCGAAATACAGAAACCTAAGGACAGATCCGAATGCTTTATAAATTAAGCTGAAAATAATTTTCAGCAGCGTACAACCATTATAGGAAAGGTAAGAAAACCATAATGAATGACATGCAGATACGCAGCTGGGTAATATTACCTCAATATTTCATTGTGTTGGAAGTGAAACAGTCGTAGCACTGCCCAGTTTAGCCTTCAACGATACGCCAACTGCCACCCGAGTACTGACAACCAAATGTGGCTCCAAGGCGAAAGTTGTAAATTCTCATGGAATGATTCGACAAAAAGTGACTAAATCAAATATGCTATCGGATTCATCCAGAAAATAAATTGCTGGCGCGGAAAACGTAGTGTATCTGCGTCGTCATATATTGATATGTGGTAAACCCACATCTTACGTAATGAACTGGTAATCATACACTAAATGATCCCACAAACATGCTTCATCAGTATTGGAGTTGATCTTTCTCTCCACTCACTTCACGTGGAACAGCCTCTTGCAAAAAATCATAAGAAGTGTAGATACAACTGTTGACGCTAACTGGACGGTATGTTACCTGGTACCTCTGAGCAAAACTAATGAATATTGATTATCTCGATATTTTGATAAGTCCAACTGACGAACTCTTTATGGTCAAAACGAAAATAAGCGCAGGGCAGATACATTTTACGTCTCCTTACAATGAGCATGTCAATATGCATAAATCATCACACACAGACCGGATCTTGATATTCTTAAGGGCTCTATCCCATCAACTATCCTAAAACTATAAAAATCCAACTCAATTATATATAAGGGCTAAACTATATTCCTTCTGTTGTAATATATATCCAAGGCTCTGTGCGTTTAAATGCATTCCTAGCAGTAAGCCGTTCACATCCAACTGGTAACGTGCTATCCTTTGGTAAGTTAAGTAACAATATTTCAAGTATTCGCCAGATGCAGTGGTGTAATACTGCGTGTTCAATTAATTTAGGGCTAGGGATCGTGTGTAATGTATGTATTACTTAACACTGCAGTCGTTTGTATAACTTCTCTAAATTGGTTCATTAAACAGACCGAATGAACCCAAATGCTGGGTCATGAATTAATTGCATCGACGTTAATTGGAAAGAATAATCTCCTTTCAATCAAGATGTTTGTAATGAATTTTCTAGTTGCGCAATAATCATTGTATTTGACAACGGTCACAAATCAAATAAATATATTTGAAGAAAACGAATGAGTTATAATGGGTATTTATTGGAGAAGACAGCTTCGCGATATTCGTTCAATTCATATTATTCGGAATATATAAACTAAAACAGATATCAATAAACGCATTGTCTCGTATGCGGCAATAGGTAGTTTACAAACGTCGACTATAATTGCACAGTGCCGAAACATTGTATTCAGGTGAAGAGGCTCATTTAAAAGAATTGGTTTAGCCTAGATTGAGGTTTTATTGTGCTAAAAGACTGCTTCTCAAAAGAGCTAAGGTTTGTTACTCCAAAGTACTATTTAATGATACTTGATGAGTTCATAGTTATACAGGATGTGTACGTATCAACTTTATGCGCATTTGAACTTATAGGCCTCGGACATGCCCCAAGCCAGCAATAATTGAGTTGATCGCCGGTCAGTTTTCCTCAGGAGAATTGAAATTGACATCAGTATGGGCAAGGTTTGAATGGTAATGACAGGTCACTATGTATTTTATATTCTTATCTGTAGACCCATCAAGGTTAAGAATTCATCATGAAATTATTGCTGTCCACAAATATTACGACAAACAATACTTTTAGTAATGTATTAATAACGCAGTGATGTTTGTTAGTGGATGTTAAGGCGTGGTTATGGCATTCCGACAATTAATCAAGCCGCTCAGGCTTTTTAGAATAATGACACGCACTTGTCGTGTATCTTAACACTGTCAAGTGGCCTTTAGGAATATTCGGTGTTGTTCTTGTATTGATTTTTTCCAAACATATTCCATTTGACCTCAACAGTTTATGTTTTTCTGGCTTATCATAATTCTAGTGTGAAATAATTTTAATTTATGTGCTTACAATGCAATTCAGTTGATAATCCTATCACTTCCATCACATAAGTTATGCGCATCACACTGATGAGGGATTACCTGAACGACAGTAACAAATCATTTGATGGAAACACTTTAGATGCTATGCTGGAGAGTGGCATCGTTAACAATATTTTACTTGTCGAAAGGTTACAAACCATTGCATTATTCTAAAATAAGTAAACTTTTATCCTATAAGCAAATAGAACATGAAGTTTCATTTTGTACTTTGCTATTTCTGATGTACTGACGCAACACTATATAGAACTTCGGGTTTTCAACTGCGAATGTTGTCCAACAGCGTTTTTGAGCAGCATTCAGAGATCATGATGCACAGATCAAAACTTTAGCATCAGTATGTGGCTCTCCTAACATTTCCGGTTGTTTCCTTGACGACACCCAGTAACATTACGTCTGGAATCGTTGTGAATTATATCTTTAGTAAAGAATGGGATATAAAAGCGTTCGCATCAAAATGGTGGTGGTATTGTCTCTTATTTGTGGTGCTAATTTTAACCCAGATATTGAAGATGGTTGGTTCTCAAAGCAAGTTACTTGCGACTGGCGTTTATATACCTCCCTATCATTAACACTTCATGTTTTTTGCAAGCGTCCCATATCCATATTGCCATTTATTGTACTCACTTTAGGCCTATATTCGTTGTAAAGTGTCGCGTGTAATCAACGCAACGTATGTACATATATTGCTTTACATATCTAACTCAGGTAACGTATATAAAGTCGTAAGTAAATAAACACTGCATCTATGTGGCAATATATCTGACTTTATTTGTGAGTACGTTATGATATCTTTGCTTACCTTATCAAATCAGCCTGTTCTTTATTGGTGTGGTGGTTACATATTGCTATCATTTGTCACAACTACAATGCCATTTAAGTATAAATAATTGCAGTTGTCCATATAGATTCCGGGGGGTGGTGGTGTAAACAAGTCGAATAGTGATGAATGGGATATGCGAGACATTTACCTAATGACCAAGCTACATTTAGAGACTTGCTCTTGTTGCTCCATCGAACTTTGATATTTGGTGAACACAATGATCGATGTACCTCCACTTTGGTAGTGAAGAGCGAATGGGTGTTTTATAACTGCTTGTCATTTGCTTTCGCTTAATATAGCAGTTGAAGCGATCTACACACTTGCATAGGTGTGCGGTTCATAAGGCCACACTTGCTTAAAACACGCTATAAGAGGTTTTGTCTGATGACGCCTATGTGCATTCTTGTTACGGTGACATAAGCGTCTCTCAATGTGAATCATGCATAACGATCAGTGAACAGCAAAAATCTCAGTTAACACAACCACCAAACAACATTCGCACCTGGGTAGCTCTTTTGGTCACTAACAATTCTGAAGTGCACAAAATTCTATGTGATGCCCAGTCAGAGCCTTTGTATATTGAGCTATGATTCATTAGAGCTTTAACATGTTTGACAGCTGATATCCTGCCGTATGCTAAATAAGGTTAAACGACAACTTGTCAAATTCAAAAGCGTCAAACTGTAAACGTCCAGTTTCGCTACATCTTGTCATCAGGTGCTATGAGGCATTTTAGCTCGTTGACAATGCATTACAATGTTGCTTAAATATATCCTCTTCCATTCGTCTTTCGTCCCGAATGCTCGAAGTGGAATGACATGTTATCCATATAGCGAGCTCAAATTCAATCGAAACCACGATTTCGTTGTCATGACAAACATATCTCGCTATGACTATATAACGTCTATTTATGTTTTCCGCATGAGAAATTACCTGAGCCCTTAACAATAATAGATATGTCACATTACACCATAAAAGAGGTTAGAGATGCCTACTATACCAAAGACGTATTAATAGAAGTCATAATACACATATTGGCTGCATTTGTTGATTTTACAAACAGCGAGATCGACATTATATGATTATACTGTCATTCGTATCATACTGATACCTAATTGATATGCATAATACTAACAACCCTAGTGCCATTGATACTGAATGAATGATGGCAGTCTGACGATAATAATGCAATAGTTAACTGGTCACCAAAGTCTCACCGGTTAAGGTTAGCAAATACATAGGCGTTAAGCTTCATTATTACTTATAAACCACGTGGGCGTCATTATTTCGACTGTTTTATATTGAATGATTATTGTGATGTCAACTGCGTAATGATGCAGTTGGTATCGTTATGTGAGGGCCTTTGATATTTAGTCACTCGGCTTAATAGACAGTTATGTACATAGATGGGTCAAATGTTCTCAAACAGGTAAATAGGTGAATGATTGAGTGAGCGAATGGGTGAGTAAGTGTTTGATTGAATGCATGAGGAATGGGCAACGTGTTAGTGCGTGCGCAAGAGAGTGATTGATTGATTGTGCATACGCGAGGGAGTTAGTGAGCAAATGAGTAATTATGTGAGAGGTTGAGCGGAATGTGACTTGGTGACTGATTGTGTGAGAAAGCAAACAAATGAGGGGAAGAGAGATTGTAGTGAGTGAGTGACGTAGTGAATGACTTATGAATAAAGGGCGTCTGATTCCTCGATTGCATGGTTACGAAAAATTGTTGAACAACTTACGTGATTTGCCCTCTTCTTCCCTTTGTACACCTCTGCAATTTTATGGTGAAGTACCAAACGCGATTAATGAAAAATACTGGATTCGTAAAGGGGCAATGTTCAGCGAAGTTGGCTGCTTACGTAAATTTCAGTTGTCGTTTAGCTCCGATTATATAGAGCAGATGTTGCCAGAAGTTATCGTATTGAGCAGTTTAAAACGAAACTGCTTGGTCTTTTAGTGGGTTATGGCACTAATTATTTAATGATAATGTACGCTGCAGTAAAACACCTGTGGGCATTTAGAGCCGACACAAAAGTGACTAATTCCATGGTTGCCCTAACCATTAAACTAATCCAATACGAAGGCGTCGATTACCAAGTAATGTCTCCAGGGACGCCTCATGTCAGGGATGCGGTGTCGCATATAGGTCAGATTTGGCCGTGTTGATATCAAACTATGGTAACGATACTGTACACTAATCAAACTTCATAAATGGTTTAAAACATTCAGGGTATAGGTTATATAATCATACAACCGCATGCAACGCATGGTTACGGACTGTTGGAATAATACACTTAATGAACAGCTTCTAATGCATGCACGTATTAAGTAACACATTATGTGTTGCAATCTCCCTGAGACCAACTGAGTATTTACTAGTATCGCTACTTTAATACACACACACGCGCTGCATTGGCCATGTTCTTTACACTGATATTGTGAGGACAATAGAATAGCATACTTGGCTGTCTCAATTCACTGAAAATATCCACACAAAACATCAGATGACTTCGAAGTTGAACAAAATAATGGTGTTTTACGTCGATTATGACAACGAGGTAATATCACGACGGCGATGGGTGTGAATGATTGTCGTGATCGGACAATTCACTGTAACACGATAGTCAATTGCTGGGTACAACTGGCAATGAAGTGGCCTACTAACGGAAAAGGTAAGGTAAGTATAGTGCTTAACGGCACACCAACACTAATGTGTTATAAGATGCCCTTAAAAAAGTGAAACTGAAGAGATACGATTAACCTGATTGCGCAGCCGCCTTGTAGGATAAATGGAAAAAAGAGGTTAAGATAAAAATACTAGGGCATGTCACCAGTGGCCGAGTGACTTGACCAGGCCGTTCAAGCCTTTACAGTGGGCTTATTGTAACCCCGACCAACAGGTTTTTGTGTTGGTCAACGTGAAGAGAACTATAAATATAGAGAACTGGTTTGAATCAGTATACCTATTATTATCATAGCGTACCGTAGAAACAGATACTTCTACTAATTACATTAAAAAGTTAGCACCGAACCTGACTTGTTGACGTTGATAATTAGATACGCACACATCTTTATACCGCCGTGGTCTTGCTGTACAAACATCATTTTCGGGATTAAAGAACATTCAACAGGCCAATGCATGATCAAGGACTATGTCAGACCTCTGCTCTAGTGAACTAACATATCTCTTCCCAGCCATTGTCGTCTATTTATGTCTATTTCGTCAATAATTTATACTTCTTCTGCTTGGAATCATCGATTTATTCACCAATGCGATAGTTGTTGACAATATGGTGATAATGGAGGTTTCGGAAGACGCATTGCTCGCTATTCGAGCCATCATTATCATTACGATTCGTCAATGCACTTGGTTTATTCATGTGCCGGATTAGGGTCTCGCACCACACCTCAAACCACGTGTAACATCCTGATACTAGTCATAGCAACACCCAAACAAACAGCTTAGGAGGCAATGTAGGTTAACAATCAATGTCATTCTTAAATATATATTGTTGCCTAATGTAAGCTTTCAATTGCGATGAGGTGCGTTATAGTTGAGCGAGAGTCGTTCGATGCTAAGGTTAGAAAGAGAGCGGAAGACGGGTCAGGGGGTCAAAAGCATGAGAACTGATACGCAAAAAGGCGAGAGAAAGTGGACGATATTTGATACGTTTATAGACTTATTGCGTCATACATGACAGCCAAAGCGCCGTGCCGTTCATCCAAGTCACGTGGTTTAATCTCTGTTGGCAATTATGACGTTATAAATAATATATGGATTCAGAAACATGCAACTAGGCTTGGCCTTGAGTATAATAATGCATATTTGTTTTTAAAGCTATACTGGGAGTTTGCACCTGGCGCCACCTGTCACCTCTTTTTGGATAAGTAGTGGTCACGTAAACGCCCATGTAAAGGCACTGAATATGTAGTACAGTAGATGTTCGTTCACCGAATTGACTCTGACAATCCCATTTGACACCTGTAGTGTAGTGGTTCTGTCGTGGTTGTGCCTGGTCAATATATCCTTGTAATAAGATGGGGAGGGCTGGTGTCCATGTCTGCACCATTCCCAAGCCATACATCGTGACAGCTATACGTGTCCCTTCTTACAGCTGCCCACCAAATGTTTGCACTGCAAAATGATGACATAAGGAAAATGAGGCTCCGCTAGAATTTGGTTCTGTCTCAAATGATTGAATTTATTGTTGACCAGTTATGAATAACTAGAAACTGTCATTGACTGCTTCTGATTTATGGTAACCACATTAAAACAATGGAAGTGAATTGAATAATTCCCAACACAATCTTATCTTCCTACTCGAAATGGGAGTAAATATGCTAGCAGAATGAATTATCCACTCAATCTAAATTCAATCAATGATAAATTTCAGCATAACATATGATATCCAATTTTCTATGAAACCCTACAATTGCGAGAAACAGCTTTGTCTTTCATGATACACAACTTAGAATACAAATAATATTCATTGCCACTGAATTGAAACGCTATTAGGTTCGTGTGAAGAATACGAGCGACAATTAAATCAGAGGTAACTTCATATTGCAAAAGCTGTCGACACACCAATGACAGTTATTTGACCGAGACATTGGTAGTCTAACAAGAAAAGTAGGTTTCAATTATTTTGTATGAAATATCGGAAAACAAATGAACACTAGGGTTTTCTGGTTATATTGTTTGAGATCAGCTGCCGGCGCAAACTGCGTGAGGATTGTACTGCTCACATACTTAACGATTGTTGGCATAGATTATAGTGAAGGAAAACCGCGGAATGATTAATCACCGACCTAGTGTTTAAATGATCGATCACAGACCTAGTGTTTGAATGATTAATCACCGACCTAGTGTTTGAATGATTAATCATCGACCGAGTGTTTGAATGATTATTCACCGACCTAGTGTCTGAATGATTAATCACCGACCTAATATTTGAATGATTAATCATCGACCTAGTGTTTGAATGATTAATCACCGACCTAATATTTGAATGATTAATCACCGACCTTATATTTGAATGATTAATCACCGACCTAGTGTTTGAATGATTAATCACCGACATAGAGTTTCAGAAGCAGCGATAGGAGTGGCGATGTAAGAAGCATCAACTAGCAATCGCAACTAAAAGGCCTCATATAAACTTAACATTCATTTTATGATTGTCATCGAACATTTGTCATCAATATCTTAGATAGAGATTGAATACAACAAAATTACATATATATGACTGCATCAATTATAATATGTACTTGCTCTCGCTTGTCAGCGACTTGAGAAGGTGATGATTATTCGTTCGGTTTAGAGATGCTCTTTGAGGGCCCGAATACTTGATGTCAGGCTGTAAACAAAGTTCAAATGATTCAATCATTTGTGTGTAAGAGCTCAGGCTACTAGCATACAATACATATAACATCGGTCAGCTTAGGTTTAAGATAAAGAAGGTTTAATATTTAAAATCGTAATCAAATATCGCTGCGCTAATGAAAATATATCACATCAATTTTCTGTTTATTATTTCTCAGAAAAGAGAAAACATGTTTGATTAAACGTCCTGCTACGTGACCACATGTGCAGTAGCATAGTGGCGAATGTCAATGCGACTGAGACTGAATGTACTATAGAAAAAGAATTGCCTCCATTGCATTGCTGGCATCAGAGTGCATGTGGGATTGGCGCTATAGATTCCAATTGACTTCCAAAAGCTCATTAAATACCACATACTACTCAGCCTTGACTTTGTCTCTCTCTCTCTCTTTTCTCTCATTTCTGAAAATTGGATTGCAATTGTCAGCGTACCAAACAATGAACAACGGCAGGAAAGTGCTGGAATTAGTGTTCTAAATGGCGGTTTCATGAGATGAACGGTGGATGGTGCAACACATTGGTTAACGCAAACTATTCTCATGAATACCAAGGCCACAACAAATTAACTTAAGAAAAATGCGTCGTTTTTCAATACTGGGTCGTTTAGGAGTAACTGTACACGAGCGATTTTTCCATGATGTCAAGAGGTGAGTTCAACATAAAACCAGCAACCAATTGCAAGCCATACAAATAACCATAAGATGCCACGTGCCAACAGGTGTCACCGAAAACATGGTGTACGTGCAGGGCTTCACAAAGCAGACCGACAACGGACAAACGCATTGAAATGTAGGATACTCACCGCAACATGTCACTTGAACCTGAAACATGCACTTGCCATATAGGACGCGACAAGGAGAGAGGATTATGTTCAAGAATACAGTCGTTCGACTTGAAACAATGTGCATTGGCACGTTCGAACGTGTATATGCTTACATTTTATCATGTTTGCACAACCATTGGAACTGTTATCTTCGTAATATTTAATATTGCATCTGATATCAACATATCGAACCTCGTACTAGATGGGCCGTGGGATATAAAAACAATGATTTCTTTCAGGTTTAAACGGAAAAATAGATGGCATTGCAATTGGTAGCAGCGAGAAAAAAGAAAGAAAATAATAATGCTATTGCAATACCTTGTTGCGCCAGATTGCTCATGTCATTCTGTTTAGTTAGATATGTTTTCATTAATAACTAATAGTTATAACAGATGCATTTTAGTGGCGTGTTGATGATCCTGAATTGTTAATTTTCATGACCTCTAATGAGTCATGCGGTTGATATTAAGGATTGAATAATTGAATGCTGATAAAACCAAACATGATACCCACCATCTTTTTCGTGTGAATACCGTTTTTATATCAAAGTTTTCAAAATATAAAAGTTTCAGGGGCAAAATATGATTTAACTAACAGTTGTCACGTGTGCAAATGCTATGATGTAATGATGTTCTACAACAGCTACAGTTTGCTTGACAAACAGTCGGATCATTATTCTACAGATTTCTCAGCCATATATGATTTCTAATAACAATTTGCTATTTTGATTAATTGTTTAACTACTGAGTAGAAATGAATTCACATCACCATCCATATGTTAATCACACTGGATGACAAATTTTGACTGACGCCAATTTTACGTAAGCAACCTACAGAATTTCTAAGTTTACTGAAAGCAGCATTAATACCAGGGCGTCAAAATAGAAGGAAGGCAATTGTGTAATTAGCAGTTATTCATCTACATGCATATGCAAATGCATTCAGGTAAAATAAGTGCTTTAATGCGCTAGCATCACTGGTTTCTGAACTGAAATATTAAACCCATCAGAAACAACTCCTCCCTGACGACAGAACAGGTAGCATAAACGTCATTAACATAACAGCAGTACAACGTGCTGTATTTACATGTAATGTGACGTATTCCGTAATGTCAATAACATGTCAACGCACAGTAACTCAGTAGGTGATCAGTATACATAACTATCAGTTAATTTCTATCAATCAAGAAACGATTGTGACAAGCATATTACATTATTCATATACCTATATTATTTGATTAATGTTATGTCAAATTCAAATATCAGTTGTATAAAAGTAGGTATTTTGTGCTGGCTAGTGTATCTCTAGCCAGTGCCAGCGGAAGTTAGCTTATAATAATAATTCCTATTTTCAGTTGTATGCTGTTATACATGTAGCTATTCTTCTGTGCAAATTACCATAATGAAGTGACGAAGGCGCAGGTGTTTCCAACCAGATGGTAATCGTCGGTGTATGCCTCGCACAAAGAGCTTTCTAGTAACACAGTGGTTAAGTATGTTCCGTTTAGTCCACTACCATTTGGGAAATAAAATGTTGTCTGATACGGACCAGTTAAGCCTTCAACCACATGCACACTGTAACCCTAGAGCTGACGACATACCGTACTCATATTGAGGGCAGAACAAAAGTAATCACGGCACGCCTGATGCGCAGCGCATATTATATATATATAGTCCATATTTGGGATATATAATATACGGACCATTAAGCCTTCATACATATATATAGAGCTACGACATATACTCATATTGAGGGCAGAACAAAAGTAATACGGCACGTATATATATATATATATATATATATATATATATATATATATGTGTTACAAATAATACAAACACACAAACGCACACACAAATATATATATATATATACATATATATATATATTTATATTCATATATATATATATATTAATATATATTTATTTATGAATACGTATATATATATATTCATATTAGTGTGGGTGTTTGTGTGTGTGTGTGTGTGTGTGTGTGTGTGTGTGTGTGTGTGTGTGTGTGTGTGTGTGTGTGTGTGTGTGTGTGTGTGTGTGTGTATTATTTGTAGCATAGTGCCATATGTGGCTTTAAATAACAGTAAGAGAGTCCGAATGAATGTTCTTTTGGACCGCCATAAGTACAGCTTAAACAATAAATGACAATCTCCTGTCAAGTAGGATATCTTTGCATATAATCAGTACATCCAATTTCGAGGAATGCAATCATGCGAACAAATCGTAAGTGTATATTCATGAATGAATACGCTTCATTAATTGCCACATTGAATGTTGTGTCACCAATTGGTTTCCGATCAACCAGTCTACAGTATGCACGCGGGTATGATAAGATGCTTAACATTCTTTCTTGTAAGGAGGATTGGGTTTGTGCAGTGGACCGGCCATTTAAGATGAGTACGCGAACCTCTGACCGCTGTAGTAGCGTAATAACCGAAATAAAGATATGATTGATTAATTCGAGTGCAGAGCGTCCCATGCAAAACCTAATGCAAACCCACTGCATGATCCGATTAAGCACAACACAAAGAGTGTGCAGCCAGTAGGCAGAAAAAGTAAATATTGATCACCTAGCTTGCCACTGAGAAAGCACAGCCGCGATAAATTTGAGTCATTAAGGATCTTGTGTTCAAATATGGCTGACAAAATGGAAGGCAACGTTATCAATTATGATTTGAGTGTCGAATATCTGCCCTATCATGCCGCTTGATAATTGTGTTGATGGGTAGTATATGGTTTGATTACTGATCTTCGTGACCTTACTTGACCTTGACCTCATGCATGCAATATTCCGAAAATTCAGATAATTGATCTTTAGGATATCTGAAATTGACTGTATATAAGTATAAATTCGGTAGCATGGGTTGAAAGGCAGTCAGACATTAGGAAATACATCACAAAAAAAGCGTCATAGCCAGAAAATGATCAATTTCAGAGGTGGCGACGAAAATCTTTCTGCTAACGAACAGCTCTCAAGGCACCCAATTTATCAAAAAAGTTTGCCAACAGTGGGTTCAATGTCTGTCTGTGCCCCAGGGCATATTCATTTCCAAGGCTATGATGTATCGACTGTGGGTTCCAGATAGCTGCCCCAACGACAGACAACGAATTGTTTGTGAACGAAATACACCCTTCCAATACAAATACTTTAACTGCATTGTCACGAACTTCCTTCATACACAGCTGCAGTGGTGTCTGACATTTAATGACCTGGACCATAACCAACATGGCTATCAATATGTGCTCAACTACATGGAAAGCTCGGCAATAAAGTATTTTGCTTTGATGCTTGGGTGCTACTGCCCTCGAATCCCTGAGAACAAAAATAGCACATCCGCGATTTTGTTACAAAATGTCAATCCTATCGGCAGATGTCGATGCTTTGCAATGGCTTTCAGATGCCTAGAACAAGTTCTGTGTTCAATAAAATAATATCATTGTTCATTTTGTTCTCAACGCATGTGTTAATTGCTGTCTGTATTTCGTGGTCGTTCATTGGCATATTCAGAAACTAACGTGCACTGGATTAGTTCATTAACCAGAACATAATAGGGATTATGTCACGGTATACAGCAGCTTAAAGTGCCCTTTACATATAAAACATGATATTTATGCTTGCGGTAAGATTTGTTTCAAAATTTAACATTCATAAAAAAAGCAAAACAACAACTGATACATATTTAGGCTGCGTAGAGGAACTTTGGCTGATTGACAATCAATGATAAAATTGATAAGGAGATAGAAGTACTAGAAATCTCACCCTATCTGACCTCAACCTTCGATATCCCAGAAAAGCACAAATCAGTCTATCAGTTTTCAACTTGGTGTTTTTTGCTCCACAAAGCAGACACTTTCCCTGACGGTTGGCATGTATAAGCAGCCTCCACATTGACACCTGTAACCAGGGTTTCAAAACCTACAAAATACATGCCAGACTCTGTCTAAGATCGACTGAGATATCTCAGTAAAGTTAATTGAATTGAAAATGTTATGTGAAAAACACTTTATGTTGTAGCATCGATAAGACAGTTTAAGTACAACACCGGCTACATTCTCTTGATTAGAATGCTCAAGCATTTCAAGCTCTTTCACGCAAAGCTCAATCGCCATATCATTCAACTCAAAGACTTCAACACTCGCCGTTGCTTACAGTGGAAACTGTGGATCTGTCAGTAACTCGTTCATTAAGTGACGTCATGAGACGCCGGGCTGAATATTGGAGAAAAGGCAGTGGGGCCAAAATATTTATGTCATAGAATCATTAATTACAGATGTTTCAGGAAAGTAACGAAATACTCCATTGAGACCGGTTGCCAACACTATCCAGCATAAAAAGCCAGAGGATAGAGAATCATATTTGAAGACATTATTTAGCTATATATGATATCGTTGACCAAAGGTAAGTGTCTATAGAAAATGGTTACTTTCATTTGTAATTTGTGAATGATATAAGTAGTTGGATGAGTTAATGTGAGGAATATAAAATAGGCGAAGAATGCAAGAAGCGCTTTCGTTTGTGTACACAATTTCCCCTTGTTTATCAACATTCTCATGTGTTGCCGCGAGAATCCACCAATCATCAGTCAAGAACCCTTGTGGAACGTGCGCTTCCTGACAAATGATTTGCTGTCATAACATCCTGTATCTGATGAGCCTACGTAACATGAAATATGTGTTTATGGCCCTGATCATCTCGTGTATCCTCACACCAGCGCATTATCACACACACAAACACAAATACTCACATTCGCGCATGATAATGAGTTGGTGAAGCAAAAATGGACAAAGAAAATGTGTGTCGATTCGTTCATCGACAGCGTGGTATTTACATATATACCTATCGGATCCCACAGAGAGATATGTCTACTTCAGTTTATGATATAAACAGCAACAACAATGCTTAAGAAAGCCCACATTTCAGAAGATTTAGTCAACACATCTATTGAACATATTCTGTAAAACTCACTTGATTTTCATCGACTTGCAAGGATAACACACGCCAATGTTGCCCTCAATGATATACTTAATTAATTTCGAACGGCTTTACGTACCATGAATAATACCGTTTATTGTTTTAGGTGACGAAAAATGCAGCGTTGAAAGGCCGGCGGGCTCGTAATCCCTGTCTCGCCGTAAAATGGCTGTGTTGCGCAAGTCAAATGTCATAAAGTATGATCGGATGACAATGCAAAATTAATGGAACTGGTTTTACAACCCATGCACACATAAACATTTATTGCGCGTATGGTAAAATACCCGTAATCCCTTAAGGTCAAATTATGCTGTTTATCAATAATAAACGCATCTGTAGTCGGAATCGCTTTTTAGAGCATTTAGAAGCGAGTAAACGGTTCAACATAAGATATACGACAGTCTGCGCTTCTTAATTTATAGGCGCGTGTATTGCGATGGTTGAATATCATATAGCAGCACCGCGAGCTTCGTTTGAGTGATTTATAAAAAATTGAAATGAGCTAGTCAACCAAATCACAGCTATGGTTTTTTGGAGCCTCTATCATTCACGTTTGTTGGTGCTTCCTCCAGATAGAGGTTCGTTCTTTGCTTGATAACATTGAATACTACACATAAAGTAAGCAAGTTTAACCCACAGCACATTTCATAGGCATTCACATATCGCGAAGCTCTGGTACTTTTCATAATCTTTGGATGTAAACAATAGAATACGCCACTTTTGTTGATATCATTTTATGTACAGAATGTGAACAAGGATTTCACTTCAAAGGAATCATAAGGTTTCTCGATGGTGAAAATGTAATATATTGTGTTATGTGTATCATTACATTCCATGAAACATTGGTGTACGAGTTCAAAATACAAAACTATCTTGAGCAAATGTCATCTTAATTAGCAATTTCTCACTCTGTTTGGTAAAAATAAGGCAATGATTTGAAAGCGGTAACATAAGATATTGAGTACAATACATTCACTATTTCTGTATAATCGTTGATATGCCTGAGCACATTAATGAATGGGAGGGATGAGTAAAATTTCTCATAATCCCAATTCCTTTGCGCCGTATCACTTATGTATATCGAACGAATACTTTCTAAACCATTTCAAATGGACAAATTCTATCCACTATTTTTCAGTCTTTAAAATGTGAATTACCAATTTACTAGGTTTTTGGCGTCTCATCATCCATTATATTTATTTGTCAGTGTTAGTGTCGTGTCCAATTATTTGCCAGCATTACACTATGAGGCTATTATAAAGCCAAATGACAGATTGTATCGGTATAACATTCACAACTGGCTCTGACGAGCAATCTCTTACGATAATTGCAGATTGCATATTTTAATCCAAAATTACCATGTGTCCGTTGATGAAGTAAATCCACACATTAGCAGACAATTTCAACATGATGAAACTTGCGCCACAACCTCTGCATCCATGACAGTATTATTCCGAATACTGCTTGATATTTATCCGACAATATGCATGTGTTAACAATTCACATCTATTCTTACTTACAGCTTCCACCATTGAAATTCGTTCAAAATGCACCAATGCACATGATTGTTATCCTGCTTAGTGATCCTGTTGTGTTGTATAACACCCTGCATCTAATGGGTCGTGGAAATAGGATTCTGGTAGTGGGTCGTAGGGCTAAATATATATATATATATAGATAGATATAGAGATAGAGAGAGAGATATATAGAGAGATAGAGATATAGAGAGAGAGAGATAGAGAGAGAGAGAGAGAGAGAGAGAGAGAGAGAGAGAGAGAGAGAGAGAGAGAGAGAGAGAGAGAGAGAGAGAGAGATCTAGAGAGAGAGAGAGAGAGAGAGAGAGAGAGACCTCTCTCCCTAGAGACAGATAGAGACAGGGAGATCTCTATCTAGGGAGAGAGAGAGGGAGACAGAGGGAGAGAGATCTCTCCCCCTCTCTCTCTAGAGAAAGAGAGAGAGATAGATCTCTATCTCTCTCTCCAGATATATCTCTCTATCAGAGATATATCTATATCTATCTCTCTCTCTCTCTCTCTCTCTCTCTATAAGAGATAGAGAGATAGATCTCTCTCCCTCTCTCTATCTCTCTCTCTATCTCTCTCTATCTCTCTCTCTCTCTCTCTCTATCTCTATATCTCTCTATCTATATATATCTATCTCTATATATATATATCTCCCTTTGACTAAAATATCCTAGCCGTACAACGCCGATTGATATATTCCGAGTAAGCGGCTGACATAATGGAAAAGTCACATTGTATGTATATATATATATATATATATATATATATATATATATATATATATATATATATATATATATATATATATATATATATATATATATATATATATATATATATATATATATATATATATGTGTGTGTGTGTGTGTGTGTGTGTGTGTGTGTGTGTGTGTGTGTGTGTGTGTGTGTGTGTGTGTGTGTGTGTGTGTGTGTGTGTGTGTGTGTTTACCTAGATGCTAATCAATGGGTACCCGTGCATCGATTAAGTATGCAATGGGCGCAGTAGGGACACTGCATGGATTTAAATAAACAACATTTGGATAAGTGTTTTAACTTTCTCTGACCTGCTAGTTGTTGTTGGCTGCCGTAAAAATGGCTGGCGATAAAGAAAATTAATGTCGACGCTACCTTTGGCAGTATAAAAACTTTTTAAGGACAAACCAAGTTAAAGCGTTCTACACATGCGCATGGGGCCATACATGCATGACACACGATGAGAAGTTTTTTAACCGAGCGTCATAGATGCCTATATGTTGACGATTTGCAACCATACAATATATGTCCGTCAGCTAACGACCAAAAGACCATTGGTACATTGGTAGCTCCATTGATCACTGATTGTACTCACAGTTCAACGCGATACCCATTAAAACCTTTTTTCAAAAAATCGAATCGAGAAATAAAGTTCAATTCCAAGTGTCTATTTCAAAAGCACAAACAGTGAACGTACAGTATTGTTAAACTTAGTGTACAGATAGAGCCACAATCAAATCAAACATTCTAAGACATGGCATACTTATTTTGACTAAAATATCCTGGCCGTACAACGTCGATTGATGTATTCCGATTTAAGCGGCTGTCGGTGCCGATAAGCATAATGGAAAAGTCACATTGTACCATTCAGGGGCTATAGCTATAGTTGATTGAAATGATTTCAACTCGAGAGACACAGCCGATGACCAAAGCGCATTAGCAACATTATCTGCTGTTGTTTGATATACGCCGATGCGCACAGGAAAAATTATCTGAGCAAACTGCGTCATTCGTATCATGCAGACTACACAGTTACATGCACGGTGTTAACAGCAATATTGCCATACTCACCCGGCGTATAACTAAATAGGACACGTGCCATTCGAACAGTCAATCAAGCATTTGTATATGTAATTATATATACTTACTACCATATTACTCCCTTATACCCTTGCTGTGTTCTCGTGTTGCTTCTTTAAGCTAAAGGTAACACAGACGAACGTACTTTCACGCCGGTGAACTGCATTGTATTGTCATTAAAGGGTCCAGGTAACAAAATGACACTCGCCACTATGTACTGAACATAGTATCCTTACTCCCCAAGAAAAAACAACGGTTAACGTCAAGTGAGTCACAATTTTAAAGATCAGATATAAAACTAGCTGACTAACTGGAAGCAACGATGGAGAACAAGACCCTCTGATAATCAAGCAATTACACGCAATATAGCTAATCTACGAATAGTGAATTGACTACTCTAGACAATATATGAAATTTTATGGTTCATGACCGTATCAAGGAACTATTTAATGGAGTAGTTCCAAAACCCCTATGCGAGTATCTGTCCCATGTGTACAATAAGGGCACTGATGCAAGTACTATCCTCATCTTTTGAGGACGTTATTAAGGCCATCGCTATTATCTGACAACGTACTCTGCTGTAACTCTTACCTCCGGATGTTAATGAATAAAAAAAGTGCTTTTCATGTACCGAATGTAGCTCGTATGCATTAAAATTCTACTCTTGTTTGTCGCTAATCTTATTAGGCCCAACTACCTTCTAGCAGGTGCGTTCTCAAACAAAAATCATCATCATTATTCGGTACTTTAATGGAACGCAGCTGTACTGCCAGGACAGTAATGGGTCCTCTGGCACTTTGCCATAAAGCTCGCCCGTTTGTATGTAGCGACTATCTTAGGGGATTGCACGAACAATTCTTGAGATAAGCATCTTCCTTTCCGGGCATTTAATAGTGCATTCTTTGTTTATAACACGTGGAACCGATATCTGAAATCTCATTGCTTTTTGCATTGACATGTTCCGCAAATACATACATACTGGTACAAGAATTATGCGTATGTGAATCCCTGATGACTTTTGTACACACTGCAGTACCATTATCAACTTTAGCAATGTGTCGGGTTCTACCATATGTACACCTCTTTAATATCATGGTTTAATTAAAATCCCAAGCGATTTATACACAATAAACCGTGTATAAAAGGGGCTATATATAACAAGAGTGGTTATTTTAATACATTATAATATAGCATCGAATGAATAACAACTAAGTAAGCAAACTTCCGTAATCGTTTGAAGGTAGTGATTGTTCTTATGATGATAAACTGCAATATAAGGCCACTAGTCATTTCCGGGGCAGTAACAACCTCACAGCATTAAAAATCAAGATATGGCTCTTTTAGGTTTCCCTAACCTTCGAAGTCATCCAGTCCAAAAAGACGTCTAATGAAATCAAGGGTGTCATATTAAAGAGGTGGGGTTTATATTGCGTTATCGTGCCTTGGTAGGAAAGGGATGGGAACACTACTGTGGAAGAATCAAACTTCGACCATTCTTTATAATATGCAATTAACACAAATTCAATGTACAAGTGGTGGCTATGTAGTCATACAGCTCAAATATTAGCATGCAAGCGATGAATGCTGACTATCACCGGTTCAAATAAAAAGAACAGGTGACCTACTGTAACCTATCGCAACCTTTCAGCCACAGTTGCTTTCAACATCGGTACTAATATGTAGCGTCTGATGGTATATAGGTTTTACTATTGTTGTTTTGGGGTGATAAGGCTCTTTCAGTCCAGCATCGTGTATATCGTCCGCCACTGGTGCATTTGTGGCAGCTGGGTTGGAAGCTGAGTATTTGCCAATACAAGGGATGACGGCTGCTCCTTTATAAATAGTTAAACAAGAGCTGCGTGACACATGTTTTTGAATATGCCTGTTTACGCAACTCATAAATATGACAATGTGGTCGGTTAAAACCTGTAATTATCCTCAAGGCAGTAGCCATTTGCACAGAATAATGTCTTTCCCCGTCGTAATCAGATTGCTAAAGTGACAAAACAAATTAACTTAGCACATGGTATTTAACACAGGTACATTTAGCAGTGTCGACGTCTCTGGTTAATCTAACGGTCTTGATACATACCAAATCGAACGAGCTATCATTGCATATCTAAGACATCAGTCATTATGCAGCTTATTCCTTTGCAGCATATCTGCTGATGTTATTACGTTATTCTACTCCAAAGCATAAACCGGATATTCTGAGTAGCTTATATTCATTGGAGTAAAAATTACCCAGTAGTATCCCTTGTTGTTTTAGGGAATAGTATTTTTAACATAAATTCAAAACTTGATGTCTGTCAGTACTTACTTGTTTCCCTTGTGTGTCCCCAATACATCTTCATTAAGACATACAACATTGAAATTTGTATGCTGTGTCACACATTTAATTTCTTGTAAATTTGCTATTTTTACCATCACTTTCTCCTGCACCACACAGCTCTCGCCAGCAGACACTCACCACGGCGGTTGGTATGTCTGAGCAGCATCCACATTGACACCTAAAACCAGGGTTTCAAAACATATAAAGTACACGCCAGACTCAGTCTAAGGCTAAGATCCACCGGAATACTTAATTTTATTGTATGAAACTAGCAAGGCATTCGCCCCTAGTGTTTTGATGTTTTTAGGTCGAATGTAGTAAACAGCCCGGACGCTGTCAGAGGCAAAGTTTCTACGCCTAGGATTAAACGTGCTAGGCCAAAGTGCTTTATTTAGTAAGATCGATTAAAATTATAGAGATCATTAATAAGATAGATATAGATAGTAATATGATGGTGATATACAATTATATATATATATATATATATATATATAGATATATATATATATATATATATATATATAGATATATATATATATATATATATATATATATATATATATATATATATATATATATATAGATATATATATATATATAGATATATATATATTCTAGATGTATAGAGATATATATATATATATATATAAAGATTCTATATAATAATATATATATATATATATATATAGATATATATATATATATATCTCTATATATATATATATATATATATAGATATATATATATATATATATATATATATATATATATAGAGAGAGAAATAGATATATATATATATATATATATATATATATACATATATATATATATATATATATATAATCTATATATATACTATATATATATTATATAGATATATATATATATATATATATATATATATATATATATATATATATATATATATATATATCTATATATATATGCATACATATATATAGACACTGTGGAGGTGCCTATATATATAGAGAGATAGAGAGAGAGATATATCTATATATAATATACAATATAGAACATAGATATATATAGCCCTATATAGAGAAAACAGAGAGAGATAGAGAGAGAGATATATATATATAGACATATATAGATATATATCATCGAATATATTATAGTCTATCATATATAGATATATATATATATTATATCTGATAAGGCCACATATATATATATAGATATATATATATATATCAGGGGTCTTGGATTGTCTGTAATTTGTCAAAGAATATTTGGGTGCGTCATGTAGTATAAGAACTATTCCTGAAAGGAAATGGCGAACATTGCAACATAAGCAGACACTGTGGAGGTGCCTTAATGATACAATTTTTCATCGAATATTTTATAGTCTCTGATAAGGCCACATCCAGGGGTCTTGGATTGTCTGAGTAAATAATCTTATATCGATACTTGCCCCCATAAAGACCATTCGAATGTCTTGTGAATGTTTCCGGGTAGCCACCCTCCACGACCACCCTTCCGCTATATTGTCCTTACCGTATACAATTGTTTCCTTAAATTACCCCTTTAGATTACCGATAATATAAGTACACATTTGCATATACATTGCAAAGGTTTGGTAGGAACTATCAACTAAATCGAATTCAAAATAATCGAGAAGGCGTTAACGTTCATGAACCCTGTATATTTCTGTTAGATAAAAGACGCAACTTATAGGTCCATTGTGTTTGGTAATTTTGATAATATATACTGCGCGAAGTGCGTATAGAATCAAAGAAATGGTCGCATTATACGATGACAAATGCTTCCGTTTTGGATATGATGGATATTTGATGCAGTAACACTGTGATACATATGTATCGGTGTATAACTTATTAATCATTTGATAGACGCGTCGCGTGTACTATGACATGAATCAATGTATATCATAAACCAGGCAAGTGAAGGGAATATTTGCACGACGCTCCAGTTCCACAGTTATCTAAACCATTAAATGAGGGGAGACTGGATGTTGTCTTTATGACACAGGCACCCATCTGGTAAACGTCAAACAGTTTCATCATCACGTATCAACAATATACTGTACAGGCGACCTTCAATCACTTCCAATATCCGTGCCCTGTTTTTGTCGCGTTCCTCAAGCAAACAAGCGACGTATGTGGAGCGACCATACGCAGCTATGTATGTATACACAAGTTACCATAAATACCCTAAACATCACATAGTAAAGTAAGGCGTCCATAGGCGATGCACAGCAATTAAGGTCATCTATGTAGATTACAGCATATTTGTTTTTGTATTCATTGTAATCATCAAGTATGATGCCATGATTCGTAGTAGGGCAATGTGTCGTTTGCTATTACGACGATGTACAATGAATAGTTGCGGTACTATTTCCATTTTACATACTTAGCCAAACAACTTACGTGTTCAACACTAGGTTTTGCATTTGTACTTCATTCATACATTGTGTAAAGTCTTGAATATGACTGGCGGTATCGATAAACGATAATTGATTTCAACCACAAATAACCTTTGCGCTTCAAACCTACATAAAACGTGTTGTAACATGTAACAGAACTACTGTCGAATAGCTCTGCCATATCTACATCAGTATGGTTTTATTTTCAGGGTAAATTAGCAGATATCCAACACGTTTCTACATCAAACCATGATGACAAGTTTGGCTTTGAAGACGCATCAGATAATATATAGAATGGTTGTGGCTTTTGCTAGAATCTAGTTGCAAGGTTGATAGTGGGAATTTCACCAACGAGCGTCACAACTATGCTACAAAGCAAACACGGAACAGTCACCAAAATGCCCACTTCATCAAGCCGCCAAGTAAACGTGGAAAGATCATGGTTTTACGATTATTTTTGAGTAGAGCTAACGCCTGTAGATAGTGAAGAGGAGGTTGATTGTGGTGCTTTGACTCCGCCCCCAAGGCAAACTCGCTCACTTGGCAAACTTGCGTCGTCAATGAGATCTCCCTATAGACTAATGGTATTGGGTGCCAGAAACATCAATGTTACCAGGCAACAATTTTATGCCGAATTTGGCACAATAAGATTGAGATACGTAATGGTGCCAAACGATATTTCTTGCACCCTGATACAGTTGCAAACTGTTATAATATCCATCTTAACCGTATGTTGACTTTCAGGACGCTTCCGGTTGATAATTTCCGCCAAGTGCATCATCAATCCGAACGCGTCGCTTAACATAACTCGTGCGGGGCTGATTACACTCAATTTAATCATAATATGATCTCATAAACGTGCGGCATTCGTTGCAGCATCAACTTTTTAACGTGGTGTCTTTAACTACTGTGGGTTTGAAATGACCAGGATTTTTCCAAACGTATCTGAATACATCTATTCTACCGGTAACTGAAAGCTTACCATAGTTCTTTATGCGCGTTTAAAGGGAAAGGTAAGGTAACCATGCACGCTCGAGAATCAAGGATGGTGCCTCTCGCATTCCTGTCATGAAGTGATATATCAAGGGCATTTCATAATTATGCATTGCATGTCAACTCCTCTAGTTATGTCTTACAGTCACCATAAGAAGCCGTAGTCGTTGGCGTCCTCTTCACATTACGTGTAATACACGTAATCGGTTCCTATAGCTTTCACTTTCACGTATTTACATATTGACAATGTATTAGCACATGCCAACAACATGATCACACATGCCAACCACATGATCAATTATGATTTATAAACAACCGTTTAGAAAGGTTTTTACCTGTTTGTTGTGTCCGTCGGAGCTTTAGAACAGATGCATTCTGAGGATTCTGGGCCTTGGCGAGGCTTTATTGTTATCATAACTTACGGTGTGGACTGTTTGACATACAGCTGTGGGGTTATTGAGTTGTAGGGAAAGGTATCGCAGAAATGTGTGATCAAACATAAGGCAACTTGTTAGCTGTATCTCAGCAAGGGGATTATTGCTGAATGACTGAATTTAACTAGCCGTTCTGGTGACTTAATGCTTGGCACTGTTTGCAGACGCGACAGATATCGCGCATTTATTTTGGGTCGAAGCGAGTTGGTCAAAGTGCTTAATGATGCATGTTTTTGTTCAGTAACAACAACAACAGCATTCATCACGTCGACTTGAGCACCTCCTCCCACAACGTTTGAGTTTTTTTACGAAGCCAAAAGAACAAAACTCCAAAACCGGTATGTTTTAACTGCAAATATTACCGATTAGCCACTTTCTGCTACAAAATACGTATCTGCACATTGGCGGATGCACTTTGAAGTGGAAGGTAAAACTTTATGTATCTTTACCTCTTAGCGTTCATAAATGCAATAGGATATTAAAATGTCCATAAACATAGAAGTCACCAATTAAACCGACAAATGTCGACAAAAGTATGGAAGAATTGGTCAGTGACTTTTTGAAAAATTGTGTTGAAATGCATCTTTAAAAATTAAATGATCAGATTATGTTATATAATGGAAGCAAGGGTCATAGCTTTTATTTTACCAATGAAAATAAATATCCCTGATATACCGAGGACTAAAAGCATCATGTGAACAAATGGAATATTGTGTTTTTCTACAAACTACTTGAATCCGTTCATGTAAATGCAGATAGTATATTGATAGATAGTTAGTTGATGATGATGATGGTGATGATGATGGTGGTGATGATGATGGTGGTGATGATGATGGTGGTGATGATGATGATAATGATCATGATATCCAACGATATTATTATGGCTTACATGTCTGACTAAGAAAAACGATTGGGAGCAGTATGTTTATTATGCAACACCCAGGGGCCACATTTAGTGTTGCATTCCACAAAAAGATCAAAGCAAAACGGAATCAATGGTTATCCATCTTCGGGTAGAATTATTTATGCCATGATTAGAAATTTGAAACATCACATGGTATATAATGTAACACTTCACGCAGGTAGATTTGGGATGGGCTTTTGTGACATCACAGTGACATCGTTATATATGGGTACGTGTTATCGGTATGGCAGTTACTGAGTGTCAGTTTTGTACAATTTGTGTACGATTTTCGTTATATGACTCCACAAATATTGATCTGCATGTGATTTTGAACTAGGCATTTTGTGCTTACTTGCCGGCTGTGTTAATTATCGACATTTAGTATGCTATGTCTTGATTCCCGCATAGATGTGTGATGCACAAAATTCTTAACTTGAAAATGGATCATTTCTGTCATTGGTACGCCAGTGATCAATTAACAAAGCGTAAGCATATACTCTACATTGTAGTTCCTTTTATTCTGATAAAACCAAACACAAATGATTGATAACATCATGCAAGTTCTGTAGTCATGACCATCTACCACATATTTCAGGGGCCGGTACCCCAGGAGTAAAATACCAATAGGTTCCAGTACGAAGTGAGGAGTCCGTAGAATATTTCCAGGGGTCCGAAATTGGTCAACGACAAATAGATAATATTATAACTCGTGATGAGTATGCTACGTTATCATTCAAAATTTCAATTATTATCGTACAATATGGTAACATATAAAAGATATGCGTTCGGTGCAAATGCGATATAATTTGTTCAACGGATTGTCACCAACACAGGCGCTTCGCTCCAGATACCGAGTTTCCAAACGACCGACTCAAAGATCGAGCGAAACGGCGATCGGAAGCTTGGCTTCGGGAACCGATCTCCTTTGGTCACCTACACATGGGGAACATAAGCCCCCACCCCGCAATAACCCGATAAACCCGCTTCGTTCCTCTTTCTCGCCTCAACGTCATCTTCCCTTCCTACCCAACCCCTTCCCAACTATTGCAATCAGTGCCTTCACTAGGCCAACGAGATGCGCTTGCACGAATGAACTTAAACAGGTGATCTTGTCAACGTATTAACTTGGCGCGAGGCAAAAAATAGGTGTATGCGACTTGTCACGAGTAACATCGTTCCTGGTTGTTGACGATATAGCACGGATATCAAAATTCGCGGTATATTTTTTTGATTGTCATGAGAGTCCACGACGACACGCCAGCCTTAGACTATGTCTTATAAGCCGCAAAAAAGAGCAGTATACCCAGTAAAACAAGCAATTACGCGTCATGCCCGATATCGACCCCAACGCCCGCAGCCTAAAGAAGTCTTTGAAGTGGCTGCGCACACCCTCCTTAAATTATTATCCATGGTTGGACGAGCAGGAAAATATTGGCCACGAGCGTCCGCTGTCAATCTTGCGGAAGCTTGGATTCCCATGTACCCTGTTCTTCTATCGACTTCAGCTTGGGAACATATAAAAAATAAACGATTCGGCTGCACACTGTCATCAAGATTATGCTTTTATGGGGCGACTCATTAATCACCTTCATATCATATTTACTGATCTTCTATCGACTTCAGTTGTGGAACATTTACAAAATAACAACCATTACATCAGGGTTTAATGGGGCACTTAAGTGGACTTATTAATCCGCTTTTCGAGTGACATCTGAGTTGTCCTCGTCATCCCTCGTATTCATATCATATTTACCTTGCTATTACCGGATGATTGATGTGGAATCTTGAGGACGTCATGATTGCTTCTTGTAAATATATGCACAGTTTAAGGAGCAAACACTCATTGGTTGCTGCCAACACAATCATTTACAAATCCCCAACAAGACTCGCCATGTTGGTTCATGATCATTAATCACGTGACACTTACACACATGATAGACTGGTATCAAGTGTGATCGCGACAAACTGTCACAGCGATTTTTCAACAGAAAAGTTTGCAACCGATAAATGTATTGAGCGTATACTTGTTGAGGAATTGTTTCTCACGTGGAATTGAAATTACTGGAAGGTGCATTCGAAATTTAACGCGTGACGCTATTTCATCCTAAAATATAGACGCACCCTGCCCTACCACAACACATAACACTTTAACAAGATACGCCTGGGTATAAATGCGTCGTATCAGTCCCAATGTCTCTCATAGCATTTGTCTCTAGTTGCGGCTGCAACTAAAGGCATGCCACATCCCATTAATAACAGATCGTCAGAAACAGAATTGTGAAGTCTGTGGTTGTATGATGTTTATTCTATGAGCTTAGTGTCCTTTATTCGAATCGTTCAACTCCTTAAATCATTTGTTTATTCACTGCCTTGATGTTGCCACTACTGTGCCAAAATCCCCGCCAGCAACACTCACTGGTTTTCCAACAGCTGCACACTTCCCGAATATATCGCTTCACGGCGCTCTTTGGATTCTGCAGATATATTTCGTCGTTCACAGTCGAGAACCATTGTGGCTACAATTTACTGCGACGTTAAACTAGCCATTTTCAACAGTTAAAGCAATCTTTGTACACACAATTACACTTACTCTTTTTATGATTGTCAACTGCACGCATGGGTTTTACGTGAAACACGATACATCAAGCGCATTGAATTTCAGGAAACACGCTATAACTAGAATAAAGTATGTACGTGCCTGATTGGGTAGTAGTTAAGCTGGCACTTCAAGCTAACTCTATTTCACGCAGACTCATATGACGCTCCAACTATAACTACGACCTTACTGAGTAATAACCGCAATTTACGGCCGAAAGCAATGAAGACGTAATTCCCTGGTAACAATCGCCATCCTAATGAGCTACGATTGGTATTACGTATACTGCAGGCTTGTAAAGCATTGTTTCTCATAATGCAATTATTTATTTGGATGAATAAATAAGATAATATATCGGATTGGACCACCACATCATCTGGATTCGAGTAACAGCAGCCTCATACTGCCACACGAAGGACAACGTAACAGTAAATATCGAATCAAACAAGTGCCTATGAGGTCGTTTATGGTGACAATCATTATGTTGCATCCCCATCACATAAACCCAAACAGTTACCGTAAATAAGGAAAGCTTTGACCCACAGAGTACAGCAGATGTTCATAGTTGTTGCCGCCCAGACAGCAAATTTAAGTAATTCAATCATACCGTAACTCTATTGGAGGATATTCTTTTTTATTTACCACACCGTTGACCTTCCAGGCTTTCTTCTACTTCAATATTGCTCACTGCGACTGAGACTCTTTATGAGTTTCAAAATGCAAAGTGCTTATTTCTACTACTAAGATTGTCCACACTGTTGTCTGTGTGTGGTGTATGTAATTCACTGGGAAGCACTGTGCTGGGGGCACTGCGCAATATTTCTAACCACACACATGACCAATTGAGTGCATGTATGCGAGCATATGAAATATAAGCACGTGATGCATTCATTCTCTTACGCTTTTCTATTATAACCATGGCCACTGCCTTAGTTACACCTGCCAGATAATGTTACCCGATCCTGATACGATGCTAACCACGTAGGTGTCACGGACCCAGTGTTGCTTACTCGCATACATTATGTGATATCAGTTTCTCAGGCTTTCATCTACACTATTATATTGACCAAAAGTTGCTTGTTCGGTATATACGTGATAATTGTTCACTGAACGAAGCCATGTGATATTTGCAATAAAGCTGTTTAAACTATGAAATGAATGTCTCACAGTAGTTTGGTCATTAGTTGATATCATGCACGTGGTTGCAATATAATGGGTCTCTAGAATGTTTAAGTGTTTGGTGCTGCATGCCACGTAGTTAATCTATTTCTAAAAAGGGTGAAATAAAGAAAATATTTATGTTTGGTAAATGCCGAGATCCACTCAGAACAGTTATGCATCTTTAACATCCACGGAAAACCTATAAGCTATTACGACATATTAGTGCGTAGCTATTATCTTTCAAAATCGACCATGGAGCATGAAAATATATCCCTTTTAATTAGATATAGCGAGCAATCGAGATATCTTATATTTATTTGTGATGGCACATGATTTTAGGACACTTAAGAACACTAATCATACACTACAACCTACGGCTAATGCCTAAACATTGACTTGGCACAAAATTGGATCGATGCGTGTAAAATGAGTCTTCATGTTTCGTTTATAACCCTCGGACGACTAAAAATATATACATAGAATAGAAAGTGTTAATATATTGTATTTTGCATTGAGCAATTTCAAAATGGTAAATACAATGTGCTGAATCAGTATGTAATAATTGATGTGAGTAAAATGGCACCTTAATATGTTTCACAGTCACAATGTGAATATGTGCTACAAGGTGATTTCGATGAAAGTGACAACAGCCACAAACCAATTGGTTCATGCCTTACTAAATTGCAGTCAATCAATAATATTAGATCAAGTAGCATGACAATTTTTAGGACGGTGATTCTTGATCCGTGTTGATACTTTGTTAACACTCGCTAATCGCTAAATACGTAGATATGCCTGCTAAAGCAGCCGGTAACGTATATTGCACGAAATGTGAAATGGACGCTAATGAAATAATCAGTGGCGACTGCCGTTTTTTACGTTTCTTTGCTTATCACATCAAAGCGTATGACAAGAATGTGAGATGCGGTGCATGGCAAGTATGTGAGACGCAGCGTCCTTGATACACATATGTGGAAGTGCCCGAGCTTCTAGTATCAGCACTTTGCCCTTCAAACGATTGCATGGCTTCCTATTACCAGCTCGTGTGAATTCAGCAATAAAATCCGAACGTTTTACCATACTATGATTAAACTGTGTGTAATGTGCCCCGCGTGAGTAATAATAACTCACGCGCTGGAAGTGATGATGCACCTGGTGGACATTATCTACCGGTAACATCCTGAATGACATTGTAAGTGTTTGCACTCGTAGAAGGTTGCAGATGAGATAATTAAGATGCCTATCGCCAATCATTATAATGAGTTGTTCCTTTAATCGTTTGCTGATGTTTCAGTCTTATTCACAAAGTGGTTTTAGCCATAATGCAATACATATGTTCAGATTTGCACAAGGTTGATTTTTGTCAGATCTTTTGATAAGCACGACTTCAGCACACAAAAATGGATTGCTACTTATCTGCTCTAATGTGCAAACATCCACATCTACCTAATAAAAAGGTCTATATTTCAACCCCTTATCTAAAATGCACATTCCCTCGAGTAGAAGTAGTTTAAGTCTGCTTGAGTTGCACATGGGGAATTTGTTCATTTTCATCAATTATGTACTTACCATCGGTAGGTAGGGCATCTGAAAAGACAAAGCCGGAGGCCAAAGCAGGAGCAAATAACCTTATTAGGTGGGTACACTGACCCAGGTCAAGTACTATATAGGCTCTTTGATATAAGTATCGTGTAAAAGCATATAACCCTCCGTTCCCAAGACTTAACAAGCATGGTAGTGGATTGCCGGATACCTTGACCCCCAATGTGAGCCCACCCCCTTACCTAATCTTCTCTATGACCCTACCCTGATCCTCATTGTGACCCCTTCTTAGTCATCGCCGTTACTACGCTCTCATATCCTTTTTGACTCTTTCTTGATCCATGCTCTGGCCCTACCATCATCCCCGAAAAGGCTCTTCAATGCAGATGTGTTATCCAAATGAATTGTATCGTGTAATCTCTTTGAATTAAAGGTTCGATCCTGCGAACTGAAATGGTCAGAAGCAGATTCCTGTTGAAAAGCGTGTGTGGATATGAACTTTGCACATTACTCGTTGCGGTCGTTTGGGAGAGAAATGTTTCAAACACATACCCACCAACTCAGCAAAACACGCGCACACACATACACACACACACATGCACACACACACAAACGCACATACACATCGATACACACAAACGTGCATACAAAACATATACATACATACACACATAAATACGTACATACATGTATACATAATACATTTATACATACATACATACACATTTTATCCGCATGCGCGCTGTGTAACTCGCAGGGTAATTACCGATTTATATGACAGGCGTGTGCTTATCAACGGGAGCTTCCGACATGCCTAACGCATTATAGCATCAATGCACAACCCGCATTATCTCTTGTGCTTTGTCGTCGACATGCCTCGCGAGTCAATTAATAGCACCGTAGTAACGACATTACACCCTGCGTAACACACAGTACATCCAGGTTGTTACCCACCCCAGTTAATATATAATAAAATGAAAAGTTCTTCAGATTACTTTACAACTGAAGAATAGATCGTTAGTTTCATTGACCGAATCTTTTTGACGGTTTCATGGGTTATTGTGAAGACTTTTTGATCTCTCTTTCCTATCCTTAATCTCTTTGATGACCAGACCCAAACGACATTTAAGTTTCTAGGTCTTCGTGTTAGGCATGCCAAATATTAACACAAATGGGAAGGCGTCGGCTGAAAAGTTAAAGAGTCACTATTTCAA
The DNA here is from genome assembly GCA_034190875.2 of Urechis unicinctus. Taxonomy (NCBI): domain Eukaryota; kingdom Metazoa; phylum Annelida; class Polychaeta; order Xenopneusta; family Urechidae; genus Urechis; species Urechis unicinctus. Next base: position 7,180,965 of record CM067346.1, read on the forward strand.
TTACAACCCGTCCATGTTAGGTGACACACAATACGATATATGTTTACAAGCTTTTGATTCGTCGCACTATATTTACGATACTTAATAGATGTAATTTTATACGACACTGTGCTTCATTTGATTGGACAGAATATCAAGCTTTATGACCTTAAAATAAATGTGGCTCGTGCGTCATTACTATTGATACCAGATGAAAGTCACACCCGATTTATGCATAAGCTCATCGGATAGAACACTTGATGCAGGACACCCAACTGTTACCTATTTCCGTTAACTATGCGCAGATCAAGTAATACGTAGGGAGGACAAAGCAGTTAGCCAACGACTCTGGTTATCATGCATTGTAATTCGCAGAATTTTATCCACGCTGCATTATTATGCAGATAATATTCTTTGATATTAATCTTTATCATATTGATCGGATTTTAGTTTTTGTCTGTATTAACCACATTCAGCGCATCTTAGCACAACTTGTTCCCATTAAAATGCTCTTATTTGTTGATTGGGCCTATGGCTTCACTTCTGGAAGTGAACTGACACAGAGAGGAGGCAGTCGGAGGGAGCCAGTCATCATCCAGTAATTCAAAAACATTGTGGTGCTATAGGTCATAACCTAGTACCTTCTGTAAGCATTGAGCGGACACGGCAGAAGACGACTGGTATGCGGGTGGTTCTGATATTTAGTTTGCCAGGTTGTGTGTGGCTCTCGGTAAATTGTTAAGTTTTGTCTGTATTCTGCAGAACTGCCTACGGAAAGCTAAGCAAACTGTTCCTCCGAGGCGCTTCAATTCAGAAGCGTTTAGATAATACGTAATCCATATTGAAAGCATCCGCTGTGGTTATCATAGACGTTATTCAACAGGCAAGGATCACTCATTAGCCAAAGAGCCAAAACAAAGGCTGTTAAACATTGATGCGTGGCACCGCGTTTCTTCTAACAAATATGATAGAAATTATTGCAACTGTCAAGCAACCGTTCCAATGTCAAATGACTTCGCGATATTGGATGAGATCAGATCCCATCTCAATGACTAATAGCCATGGTAAATGATGTTTTGGAGCTAGCACTGAAATCCTAGCGAACTACTAGGACGCGGATAAAATGAAGACAAGCTATCATTGTAGCATCCTGAATGGGCGCTATACGACTGGAATAAGTGCCTTTGCAAGGATGGGCGAGGACACCAATGAGGTATGCATAATCTGGCGCATTATCCGCTCCCTTATCATGTGCCAGATAAATGCAAATTGTGCAATGTTTTACATTTTAGTTTGCGACGTCGTCGTTTTTAATGCCAATTTTGCCATCAACTTTCAGACTTAATTTCATCTTTCAACTTTTAAACTGCTGTGCCTGGCCTGTTGTAAATTAACTTTTCATCAGAAATTGGCAGCTATGCATTGACGTTTGCAATGTTGTCGCCTACAAGGCAGAAATAACCTTTGGGCACAGACTAGACAATGGCACTGTCATTGCCTCAGATACAATTTTCAGATATTCATACCCGATCCTGATAGATGCCAATCACGTAGGTGGCACATATATCACATTTAAGGCTTACATTTACTAGATAGTTCGTGGTAATTATTCACAGAGCTATTCTTTTATTCCAATGCAATGAAGTTGTTTCTACTATGAGATGCATCACTTACAATGGTTTGTTCATTACGTGCTATCATACGCGTGGTTGCAATATAATGGGTCTCTAAAATGATTTAACGATTGGTTCTTCATGCCATGTATTGAACAAATTTCTTCTCAAAAGAAGATATTATTCACCCTTTTTTTGTAACTATGGATGCATTAATATATTGATCTTAATGTTTAGATACGGTAACAACGTACATAACGACCACGCTGCACTGAAATGTGTTTGAGTCCTCAAGCAAGATGACTCGGCAACTGTCATTGAACACGCTGCAAAAATTAATATCAGGAACATACTGTACACATAAAATAAGAAAAAATTAGCATAAAGTTCGGTGATGCTATGAATAAACATATTAAAACAAATATGTCGAAAGTGTGATCCTTAGAAGGAGATGCACCTTACCCGAGTGGACCTTTATCCCAGGTGTGTGTTCTTTGCAGACCTGTAAGAGCAACGGGTTTATGCCAAATTGGCCCTGGCATTGAAAAGGAGCTGTTCAAATATCACCATCCTTCTCATCCAACACTCTCATAATATGACCTGGTTGTTGAAAGTAACGTTAAACCTCATTATTACCGTATTTACCATTTACTGCTGTCGACCACAATTAATCACAATACAACACGGTGACGAATAAGCTCATTGTGTGCAGCAAACCAAAACCAATCTCATACTTGTGTCACTTAATCGATAATATAAAAAATGTGGTCACCGTCGACCACCATGGTGACGTTCTTTAATATCATTTTGATTTGCCACCGTCAGACTAAGACCCAGTCGTGGACCTTTTATATTTGTTCATACGTAATTCCGTACGTTCAAAACTGAAGTGATTAGCTGCATGAACTATGACCAGTATAACGATAATACATAAGAGGGATGGACATATTTTCTTCCGTAGTATTTACAGTCTAACAGAATGAGTCACATTCTAGCCTTGATAAACCATAAAAGTTATCTGTCGTCGCTGATATCATTAGATTGTGCATCTTTTGGCATCTGCTGACATAACCCAATAAGCTCTTTAAATCGGAAATCACTTTTACCCAAATAGTAGCAATAATCATTTGTTATGTGTGTGGAATATTTACAGTTGTTTTATTTTATGATATGGTCAACGTTAAAAATTTAATCCAGGGTTTACATGTTTTCCATCATTGTGCCCTTATGAGTGAGGTCCGGAAACGCGATTGATGCTCCATGAGGATCAGATCTATCCATTACATTTATCCTGTAGTCTATAGAGAACAAATGAATGCATAGGCTCAAAAGTTTAAACCGTGGATAACCCTCGGAGGACTGAAAATATATTCATGGAATATTAAGTGTTAAAATGTTCTATATTGAATTGAACAATAATAACAATGTGGGCACTAATAAACCTTTTCACAATCGCAATGTAAATATGAGTAGATTGATGACAGCCAGGACGTCATAAACGGATTGCTTATTGTCTTACTCAACTGCAGTCTACTGATTGTTATAGATCAACATTGATCCGTGCAATACTGGCTAACTACGTTAATATGCAAGCTATGCAGGCAGTTTCATGTACTGCACAAAACATGTAAAGGTGTTTTGCATCAATATGTGTGACACGAATATGAGAGACGGCGTCCTTGAATCTCGAAGGAGAACCGCACCGCTGGGCATGATTACTTTGCCTTTTCGCACGGGTACAAGATTTCCTGTTACTAGCATGTGTGAATTTAAGTATGTTTTTGAAAATAATGCTGGTCGTTTTCAAGTATTATCTGCGTACATGCATTCGAAATGCAAACACTACAATAAAACCCGCACGTTTCATGTGATCACAGTATGATTAAACTTCGTGTAGTCTGCCCCTTGTGAGCTGTAGTAAATGACGCGTTCGGAGTGATGATGCCCTTGACGGACATTATCTATCCGAAACGGCGTGCAAGTCAATATACGGGTAATATCGATAATATGAGTGTTTGCACACATAGAAGGTGGCAGATGAGATCATTATGATGCCTATCGCATGGCAACAATTACGTATCTCATTCATTATACGTTGCTCAATTCCTTCTTTGTGATATGCTTCTTAAATGCTTGTGACAGTGTGTGATGTAGGCTCTATATGTGATATCTGATTTGGCCTTATTCATAATCAGGGTGGTTTTGGACATCATACAATAAATATATTATGATTGACACATGGGTGGTTTGCGTTAGATCACAGTGATAAGCGCAGCATGCCGAAATGGTTACTAGTCAACCCATGTACAGTGTCCCTAGGGCATGTTGGCCTAATGTGCAAACATCACCTCCTCCCTAATGTAAAAAGGCTTGAGCCATGTTTGAATCATAAGTTACATGTTGGGGATCTGTTCATTGCCATCAATAAATCACGGACCACGGAGGAGCAGAGACAAAGCCGGATGCAAGGAGAGTAAAGGTAATTAAAAAACGCATTATTAGGTAAGCACATTATTGCATGGGTAAATGGAACCCAGATAAGTGCTATTTAGGCCCTTGGGGTATCGTGTAAAAGGTTATTTCCCCTCGTTGCCAAGAATGCGCTTGCTCGGCAAAGCACATATCCGTTTTGCACTATGCAAATTACCAGGTGCGGTCGTGACACATACAGACATGCAAATCCGCAAATATACATACATACATACATACATACATACATACATACATACATACATACATACATACATACATACATACATACATACATACAGACATACAGACATACACATACATACATACAGACATACATACATACATACATACAGACAGACATACAGACAGACAGACATACATACATACATACATACATACATACATACATACATACATACATACATACATACATACATACATACATACATACATACATACATACATACATACATACATACATACATACATACATACATACATACATACATACATACATACATACATACATACATACATACATACATACATACATACATACATACATACATACATACATACATACATACATACATACATACATACATACATACATACATACATACATACATACATACATACATACATACATACATACATACAAGCATACATGCATGCATGAATACATACATGCATGAAAAACACGCAGAGGTCACTGTCCTGTCAACAGTCGAAGATGATTTCCGGTCATAATATTTACTACAATACATTTTATTAGTGAACAAATCACATAAAAGCTTGTTACATCATCTTCTATTATGTATCATATATCATATCAAATATGATTTAATCTTTATTTTCCCTTTTTTGCTGAATTTACCGTCGGTCGCCACTCTTCATGACGCTTGTCATAGCTGTAAGCAAACCACATGCAGTCAGATCTATCTGGTAGATTTGTGCCTAGCAATGGGCGTCTCCGACAAGCTGCAGACTAGCCAGGTCAAAGACAGATCCATTTCGGCGTCATCAACATACATCTTCTTCTGTGATTTAGACTTGAGGATGACACGGGGTATATCAGCCTATGGTTAAAGAGGATGAGTCGTATGATGAATTATGTTTAATATCATTCTAGTTTTAAGACTTTATTATGGTACACTTTTAAGTAGGATTTCAATATCGGACAGACGGAAACTAATTTGGCTGAAAATACAATAATAACAATGCTTAACCCCTATTAAATAAATATTTTTCGGTAGTCAGTATTTAGCATATACCCCCAACATATACATTGCATAATAAACCCCGGGCACTTGATCAAAATGCAATATGAGCATGGACAAATTTTGGTGGCCATTTAATGTATTCTCGAGTTTCTAAATAGCCTTAAAATCAGTTTCACCAACTAATGACTGTAATTAGAAATCCTGAGTAAATCATCGCAAACAAGATATTTGTTGTCATTAACGCATAGAAAACAATTAATGCCGTTGATACAAGTTAAATATGAAAATCGTTGTGTAATACATCGTCCTAAGCTTCACAAATACCTTGCTTCTGTCTTATAATTATTAATTTGATCAAATGGGATGCCGATGCCGCTCCTTTGGAGTAAATATCGCCAAGCACTGATGCGTGTGACAAACCCCTTACTAGTATTGTCAACATGATAAATTAACAAATCTGACGGTTAATTATTGACGGCCACATTAGTTGGCGCCAAACTACAAAATGGCTTCTGATAAAACCTCATTGGATGGTAAATAATCTGTATCAAGCGGACCGATGCCACAGCAACGAAATAGTCTAGGAATTCATATACCTGTGTTGCCGAGTGCATACAAGTTACCTGTTTATACGCAGTAACGCAGTTTAGGAACCATACGATGATTAGCATCAGCTGTTGGATATAAATTCAACCACCAACGAAGAGCATCATGCAGATTACACGCTCTTGGGCATGCGCTCCACGCAACATGTTGGGTTTGTTGGAATGTAATTCTTTCAAAACTTATCGTTACAATGTAAAATGATTGACAACCGTGATGGACGTATGTACAAGGAGTCATATTATTGTCCTTTTCTGAATATTTACCCCTCCGTTGTGGTTATCAGTATGCGCCAACCGCTCACTCGTCATCATAATCTAAATTCGATTAGGACATAAAAAGTACTTGTCATCTTCCAATCATCATTTGTTATTCCTTTGGAGTATAACAGTTCAAAGTATATCTGGTCGTTATTAAGCATGGGTTTCTCTTAACTTGCGACAATCATTGAGATTTGTCGCTGTAGAAGCACGTTGTGTTTAACGTTCGGATAGGTAAGGCAAAAGGATCCTTTTTCTTTAAATGAACGCATTTGTTTATCAGATGCAATGTTATGCGGTTTTCGTAGGTCATTTATATGAAGTAACTCAATACACAATGCATGTCATTCATGACAACAAATATATATTTATATATACATTAAAACATATATATATATATATATATATATATATATAATATATATATATATATATATATATATATATATATATATATATATATATATATATATATATATATATAAACATAAATGTATACACATGAACGTTTATGCACATACATACAAGTTTTATCTATAAACATGTTTATATGTCAATATATATCGATGCATAAAAATATTTACGTATTTATATAAATAGATATACAGCAGCGACACATATATATATATATTCTATATGGATATACATATATACATAAATTAATATAGATATAAATAAAAATATATATAAATATATTTATTTATATATATATATATATATAAAAATGAAAAGACATTTATATATACATGTGTGCATTTACACATATATACGTATATAAACAATTTATACATATACATTAAAACACCCATATAAATATATAAATATATTTATATATCATTAAATATATATTTATACATATATATATGCATACGTATATATATATATATATTTATATATGTATATGTACATATATATATACGTTATTCGGGTCAACTATTTTATATATATATATATATATATATATATATATATATACATATATATTTATATATATTTATATATATATATATTTATCTCTAAATATATATAAATGTATATATATATGAATAAATGTACATGCATACATATATATATATTCATATATACATATATATACATATATATATAGATATGTATAGAGTATATAGATATACATATATATATATACATATATATTTATATATACATATATATATAAATATATATATATGTATACACATGTATATATTTATATATACATATATAAATATATGAATATATATATATATATATATATATATATATATATATCTCTATATATATATATATATATATATATATATATATAGATATATATATATATATATACATAAATTTATATTAGGTGCCGACATACATCTATCATATATATATATGAATTGAACTTCTATAAATATATATATATATCTATATATATATATATATATAATATATAGAGAGATATAGATATAGAGAGAGAGAGATATATATCTATATATAGAGAGATATATATATATATATATATATATATATATATATATATATATATATATATCTCTATATATATCTATTATCTATATATATATATATATATATATATATAGATGGAATATATATAGAGATAGATATATATATCATATAGATAGAGATATATATATATATCTATATATATATATATATATATATAAATATATATATATAGATATATATATATATATATATATATATACATATATTCGTACACACATATATATGTAAACACATATATATATATAAACATATTTATCTATATATATATATATATATATATATATATATATATATATATATATATACCACACACATACATATATATATACATATACATTTACACGATATATATATAGATATATTTTCATGTATAGATGTCAATATGTATGAATTTGTATGAATAGAATGATATATATTTGTGTATATACATGTATAAATACATATATATATGTATAAATATACATATATATACAAATATATATATAGATATGCATGTAAACATACACATATACATATATATATTTTCGCATATATATATATCGTTATATCAGATATATAAATATGAATATATACATATATATAGGTATATATATATATTCATATATGTATATATCTATATACATATAAATGTGTATGCATACACTCATATATATAAGTGTATATATACACATATATACACGTTATATCGCACAACTACTATATCTATATATATATATATATATATATATATATATATATATATATATATATATATATATATATATATATATACCTATGCATATATATTTGTATATTTATATATATATTTTCATGTCAAATTGCTATAAATGTATATATATATGTTTGTATATATATATATCAATATTTACATATATATATATTAATATATATATATATAATAATATATATATATATGTATCTACACATACATATATAATATATGTGCACATATATGTATATATTGTTATATATGTAAATAAATAAATATATATATGTTCATATCTACATATTTACATTTATTCGTACACACACAGATAATATGTATACATATATATATATATATATATATATATATATATATATATATATATAAATAAATATATATATATATTTATTTATATATATACAGCGAACCTATAAATATATATAGATACATTTCCGTATATTGATGTCAATATATATGAATATATATGAATAGATATGTACATTTGTATATATACATGTATAAATATATATATTTATGTATATTTATACATATATATGCGAATATATATATATGTATATATATATATATATATATATATATATATATATATATATATACATATATATATATATATATGTATATATATATGTATATATATATATATATATATATGTTCACTGGGAATAACTCCACTCTCTCTTCTGCTGTGACCCTACATTGATCCTCATTGTGACCCAATTCTATACCTCGCCGTGACTCTACTCTAATCTCTATCGTGTCTAATCCTTATCCCTGCCCTTGCCATACCATCAAACCCCACATGACAGAAATTAAATGCTTTTCCAGTAGAGTTCCATCTGTAATGCATGGAAAGCACATCGCGTAAACTCTTTGAATTAAAGCGTTCTATGGCAAAGGCGCCCAACGTGATAACTGTAATACGCAAAATATCATAAAAACAGTACTTACATTGCATTTATGAATGGATTTAACACACATACATCATTTCACAGGACGAAGTCGGGATATATAAAAACAGAGCAATTCATTTGTATTGCATTGGAGAAACTAACCATCGTTGCATAAGTATTATCAGGTTTTTCGTCATGAAATTTTAAATGTTGCGAGCTAAGCGCATATATTGTCCTTATGGGAATATGTGCTTTCAGAACTTGATAACACGTAAATGATATTTCAACTTGTGTATCTATCTTCCAATGCAAACTTGACCTTCGGACCCGCCTCTAGCTTTTACCGTAGCCTCAAACCAACACCCGTTGTCAGTCCAGTCTCGTGTTAGTGTGCTTAAATCAACCAGGACAGATGTACATTATTGCCGTAGTATATATAAATGAACGACAATGGCCTAGAATGGGAATAGAATTGTTAGTTCCCAGGCAGCAAAGGATTGGCACTGGCGTGTATGTGGAGGCGTTGAATGACGTGGACAAGCGATCGCTAATGCGCCTGCATTATTCGTCAAACAAGAAAATGTTTGTACAGTACCCCGGCGACCAAATGATGTGTGCATTATTAACTGACAATGTCAACAAACTCACGTTTTGGGCTTTCTGCTTAATGCAATTAGCAGTACTTCCAGTTTCTACATAATGCCGTTATGATAAATTTCCATATATATATTTATCTCCACACGGACC
>CM067346.1:7193484-7222651 GCA_034190875.2 Urechis unicinctus
AAGTTTCTTACTTACAAGCATAAATCCAACCTTTCGTGCCCATATATATTTGATAATATTTGTTGTTTATATGATCATCATGAGCCATTAGTAGCGATTCACGAACTCATTAAAAGTTGCAGACGAATAATGAGAAAAAAACCCGTTGTTCGGTGTTACAGTTTTAAAATCAACCAAGTTTCTTAATACTTTAAAAAAAACATATTCTACGCTCATGTTTAAACATAATTTTGACCATTTGGGCCAAAATATATATGGGTTGTTTGGAAGATATTGAGGTTATCAGGTAATATCAACGAATGGTTAGTTGTTATTTCGCTTTGATATTCAAAATCATTCGTAAAAGATTATCCTTGTACGTTATTAAGACAAGACCATCATATTAAAATGGTCAAACCAAAAATTATTAATATTTTTAAAGAATTGAGTGTATGGGGACATAGTACTATACTCTTTCGTGGACCAAAGACTACGAAAGCTTGTCTGCTAAAGGTTGCGTTCGTGCTAATATGTTCATATGTATATATATATATATATATATATGGCCATATATATATATATATATATATATATATATATATATATATATATATATATATATATATATATATATATATATATATATATATATATATATATATATATATTATATATATATATTTATAAATATTCATAAATGGGGCTATTAATTGTGAAAAGCATGTGTTATATTGTATGCTTTTCGTAAAAATGTGGGCCACCATGGAGTCAATTTGTTTGTCAATAACCATAGAATTACAGGTAATTAGTTGTTACTGTCATCTAACCGCCTGTCACTAAGCATAGAATTACAGATAATTTGTTATTATCCGTCATCGTGCCGCCAGCCAAGTCATCCCTCTCATATTAACAGAATAGAAAATTTGTGGAGAATTACATTATGTGCAAGTTGTTAGTAGTGTACATTGTTGATACAAGCTGGTTAATGTTATTGTTATTGCCATAGTTACAGTTTTCGCTATTTTTTACCGATCCTGAAAAGATGATAACTATGTTGATGGCATGGACTCGATGCTTTACCTGCAATTTTATTCGCATACAACATATGTTATCAGGTGTTCAAGCTATCATAATGAAAATATTTGCTTGTTCTGTATATTCTCTCAAAAGAACTTGATAACAAGAGCCCATAAGTACATGGGAGAATTTTGCAAACTGTATCAGGAAGAGGAAAAAAAATGTAAATTCTTGGTAACCACAATTCAACCAATTGTATATTGATAATTGTATAACTGATCAAATTTATTAAAAAAATTATACATTCCAGGGCCATGATACATTGACAATGATTTGGCCTAATCAAGATAAAGCTTTGTTTATCAAATATTACCGAGACGTGCCATACATGAAAGCGTGCCGGTGAGGCCAGAAGATAGCAGCGGCGACCTTTGTACAGCCCGATGTGTAGGCGGCTAAACGGTAGAAATGACATCCGCTACAAAATGATGCAAATTTTGGAACGATTCGACCATTATCAACCAAGTTATTCAAAATACTAGTTTTTCACTTTATCGAAAATATCTTGAAAATTGCAATTTCTATCGCGAGCCATAAAAAGTAACACATTTATTTAGAAGCTGACCAACACTAAACTCAAATGAAATGATTGTCATTCTATTGATTAAATAAGTCATTAGCAACTTATGACCATAGTATTTCTTCTACATATTTGGGATGTTTCATATTATGTGCTATGTCAATGCAAATTGATGGTGTTCAAATCAAGCACTAATATTTTACAATTTTCGTGCTGCTAATTCTCTCTGAGTTTAGTTTATGAGAAAACTATAAGGATGGCGGTGCCAGTGGCGACCTTTGTGCAGCATAATGCGTAGGCTGCTGTTAACAAACCAGTGAAAACTGCTGTTCTTCTAGCTTACTTTGTGAGAAAACTAAAGATAATTTACAAAACAATATATGTCATTGATATATTTAGAATTATATGAGCTTCCTTTAAGTGGAAACCAATTTACGATAGAACCATTTACAACGGAGGAACGATACGTTAACTTCAGATTTCTGTCCCAATTTGAATTTGATTCATTCGTAAACGGAAGTGACGCTATCAAACTTCATAAAATTTTCTCCATACAAATTATGCTGTCCATGACAACAACTGACAACATTTTTATGACCATTGGACCGATTTTACCGATCGAAACTTTTACGACAAATGTTCATGTGGAAATGTTTCGTCCAACTCAACGAAAAATTTGATGGAACATGCACTGTTCATAGTTAACGCTATAGCCACTACTTCACCCCCGCGTATTCATGGATAAATTTGTACTCGCCATCTCTTAGGTTCGGAAACAAGGAGTGAACTCGATTCGCAGATGTTAGGTTATCGGATAGCAACGAGGGTTTGATTGAGTACGGTTATCAAAACGCTGCTCGATGCATGAGTCATGTTTATGGCAAGCGACCACAAGGTATTATTGAAAGCATAGGGATAAAAGTTTTACTGAAAAATGCAAGACATGTAGGATTTGGTATCATATATTAATACCCCATGCCTAGGCTATTTTTCCTATAGTAATCACTATTAAGCGGTATGACGCCAGCGAAATGCCTGCCCTTGGTTTTTATGAACTGTTCTGTATTGCGAAATCCAGCTGTTATTGATCATGGAGGCAGTGTTTACACTTATGACTTGATTTCACACACATACATCAGGTATCAGGACAAAGTCAGGGCACATCAATACAAGGCCAATCATTTGTCGGTATAAACATTATATTTACAAACTAATATACGAGCAATTGTTTACACGTATTTCGAATTGTGTATTTATCCTCAAATTGACCTTGATAAATGCTAAATTCTTGTGTTACTGTACAGCTATTGTGAATTCATGCTTAATAAAATATAAAGCGTGAACGGTAAGAACTCCTTATTTTTACCACCAAAATGGTGACGCAAGGTTTTTAGGGACGGCATCATAAAGGTATTCATACACTTTTTACCAACGACACTGCCATTCTTTTTTATTATTGTATTTGCAATTTTCATTATGCATCACGTTTACGATTTTGTATCCCTTCCTGAAACAGATTAAGCTCCAACGAACCCGCCTTGCGTCGTTAATACGGTCGTTGGGCTTACCTGCACAAGTCGGTAATAAAACGTCGACAGGGGCCGTTAAGAAGGAAGGATAGCTCCAACAAATGGAGGATGTTCTTTACTGGCGCTTTGTCTAAGGCAAGGTGTGTGTACGATTTTGAGGATTGTAATACCGTATACCCCAAATCAATATCGCACAAACAGGCACTGTCACTAACCTGTGAACTACCAATTTCCTGCCAGCAATACAGAAAGGTACATGGATAATTGGTAGTTCGGAGAGTGGACAGGAGAAGAGTTGGGGTAGGTGCTGATGAACGTCAGTGTTATGTAGCGTTGATTGGTGTATGGGCGAGTGTTTATAGGTGTTGTCCTCCCTTTTTATATGTCCCGACAAAGCATCAATCACATGACATCCAAAGCATTAATACTTACAAAACTTATGCAACATCTGGCTTCCTGGCAATTATTTACTTATGGCATTATACCCTATAAGCATTCCGATGTTGTAAAACCCCGTATTCGCAATAATTATCGTGAACTATGGTAATGGATATACATGATCGTGCATGCAATTATCTTTACTAAGTATCCTAGTCCATTGGGCGGGTCTCACACACAGACAACGATACAGTCACGCCGCATTTGCTAGGAGGTAATTTCTCCAATTAATAAACCACGAATTAACGATATGTCATATCAATAATTTCATTTATTCAAAGATAATTAGTTTGTCAATAACCATAGAATTACAGGTAATTAGTTGTTACTGTCATCTAACCGCCTGTCACTAAGCATAGAATTACAGATAATTTGTTATTATCCGTCATCGTGCCGCCAGCCAAGTCATCCCTCTCATATTAACAGAATAGAAAATTTGTGGAGAATTACATTATGTGCAAGTTGTTAGTAGTGTACATTGTAGATACAAGCTGGTTAATGTTATTGTTATTGCCATAGTTACAGTTTTCGCTATTTTTTACCGATCCTGAAAAGATGATAACTATGTTGATGGCATGGACTCGATGCTTTACCTGCAATTTTATTCGCATACAACATATGTTATCAGGTGTTCAAGGTATCATAATGAAAATATTTGCTTGTTCTGTATATTCTCTCAAAAGAACTTGATAACAAGAGCCCATAAGTACATGGGAGAATTTTGCAAACTGTATCAGGAAGAGGAAAAAAATGTAAATTCTTGGTAACCACAATTCAACCAATTGTATATTGATAATTGTATAACTGATCAAATTTATTAAAAAAATTATACATTCCAGGGCCATGATACATTGACAATGATTTGGCCTAATCAAGATAAAGCTTTGTTTATCAAATATTACCGAGACGTGCCATACATGAAAGCGTGCCGGTGAGGCCAGAAGATAGCAGCGGCGACCTTTGTACAGCCCGATGTGTAGGCGGCTAAACGGTAGAAATGACATCCGCTACAAAATGATGCAAATTTTGGAACGATTCGACCATTATCAACCAAGTTATTCAAAATACTAGTTTTTCACTTTATCGAAAATATCTTGAAAATTGCAATTTCTATCGCGAGCCATAAAAAGTAACACATTTATTTAGAAGCTGACCAACACTAAACTCAAATGAAATGATTGTCATTCTATTGATTAAATAAGTCATTAGCAACTTATGACCATAGTATTTCTTCTACATATTTGGGATGTTTCATATTATGTGCTATGTCAATGCAAATTGATGGTGTTCAAATCAAGCACTAATATTTTACAATTTTCGTGCTGCTAATTCTCTCTGAGTTTAGTTTATGAGAAAACTATAAGGATGGCGGTGCCAGTGGCGACCTTTGTGCAGCATAATGCGTAGGCTGCTGTTAACAAACCAGTGAAAACTGCTGTTCTTCTAGCTTACTTTGTGAGAAAACTAAAGATAATTTACAAAACAATATATGTCATTGATATATTTAGAATTATATGAGCTTCCTTTAAGTGGAAACCAATTTACGATAGAACCATTTACAACGGAGGAACGATACGTTAACTTCAGATTTCTGTCCCAATTTGAATTTGATTCATTCGTAAACGGAAGTGACGCTATCAAACTTCATAAAATTTTCTCCATACAAATTATGCTGTCCATGACAACAACTGACAACATTTTTATGACCATTGGACCGATTTTACCGACTATATAAGTGATCGAAACTTTTACGACAAATGTTCATGTGGAAATGTTTCGTCCAACTCAACGAAAAATTTGATGGAACATGCACTGTGCATAGTTAACGCTATAGCCACTACTTTACCCCCGGCGTATTCATGGATAAATTTGTACTCGCCATCTCTTAGGTTCGGAAACAAGGAGTGAACTCGATTCGCAGATGTTAGGTTATCGGATAGCAACGAGGGTTTGATTGAGTACGGTTATCAAAACGCTGCTCGAGTCATGTTTATGGCAAGCGACCACAAGGTATTATTGAAAGCATAGGGATAAAAGTTTTACTGAAAAATGCAAGACATGTAGGATTTGGTATTATATATTAATACCCCATGCCTAGGCTATTTTTCCTATAGTAATCACTATTAAGCGGTATGACGCCAGCGCAATGCCTGCCCTTGGTTTTTATGAACTGTTCTGTATTGCGAAATCCAGCTGTTATTGATCATGGGGGCAGTGTTTACACTTATGACTTGATTTCACACACATACATCAGGTATCGGGACAAAGTCAGGGCACATCAATACAAGGCCAATCATTTGTCGGTATAAACATTATATTTACAAACTAATATACGAGCAATTGTTTACACGTATTTCGAATTGTGTATTTATCCTCAAATTGACCTTGATAAATGCTAAATTCTTGTGTTACTGTACAGCTATTGTGAATTCATGCTTAATAAAATATAAAGCGTGAACGGTAAGAACTCCTTATTTTTACCACCAAAATGGTGACGCAAGGTTTTTAGGGACGGCATCATAAAGGTATTCATACACTTTTTACCAACGGCACTGCCATTCTTTTTTATTATTGTATTTGCAATTTTCATTATGCATCACGTTTACGATTTTGTATCCCTTCCTGAAACAGATTAAGCTCCAACGAACCCGCCTTGCGTCGTTAATACGGTCGTCGGGCTTACCTGCACAAGTCGGTAATAAACCGTCGACAGGGGCCGTTAAGAAGGAAGGATAGCTCCAACAAATGGAGGATGTTCTTTACTGGCGCTTTGTCTAAGGCAAGGTGTGTGTACGATTTTGAGGATTGTAATACGTATACCCCAAATCAATATCGCACAAACAGGCACTGTCACTAACCTGTGAACTACCAATTTCCTGCCAGCAATACAGAAAGGTACATGGATAATTGGTAGTTCGTTGAACGTCAGTGTTATGTAGCGTTAATTGGTGTATGGGCGAGTGTTTATAGGTGTTGTCCTCCCTTTTTATATGTCACGACAAAGCATTGATCACATGACATCCAAAGCATTAATACTTAGAAACTTATGCAACATCTGGCTTCCTGGCAATTATTTACTTATGGCATTACACCCTATAAGCATTCCGATGTTGTAAAACCCCGTATTCGCAATAATTATCGTGAACTATGGTAATGGATATACATGATCGTGCATGCAATTATCTTTACTAAGTATCCTAGTCCATTGGGCGGGTCTCACACACAGACAACGATACAGTCACGCCGCATTTGCTAGGAGGTAATTTCTCCAATTAATAAACCACGAATTAACGATATGTCATATCAATAATTTCATTTATTCAAAGATAATTAATGCCAAAAAAGCCGCGGCACTTACATCGTTATACATATCCTATAATGGAATCAACGTTGTCTATTAGTTGGATAGCCCTTGATATATATATATAGATAGAGATATATATATAGATATATATATATATATATAGATAGAGATAGAGATAGAGAGATAGAGAGAGAGATAGAGAGAGAGAGAGATAGATAGAGATATATATATAGATATATATAGAGACTATATATAGATATAGATATAGATACAGAAAGATGGATATAAATAAGATATATCTAGAGAGAGAGATATATATCTCTATATATAGAGTCTCTATCTATAGGTATATATATATAAGATCTATATAATATATATAGAATTCTACATATATTTAAATAGATAAGAGATTAATACGATTAAATTCACACATATATATATATATATTTACATAAATATATATATATGTACCTCATATATGTATATATATATTATATATGTATATATATATATTATATATATATATATATATATATATATATATATATATATATATATATATATATATATATATATATATATATATATATTTATGAATGTATATATATAAATTGCGTCATCAACGCCTCATCGCGTTGTAGATCCAATTACGCGGAATTTCACTCCTCCTCAGTTGAAAGTGACAGTTCGGGTTTTTTTGACTGGTTAGCATTGTGCTGAACTTTTCAGTAATGATCTATTTTCATGGGTGCGCGAACTCAGCAGTGGCAAGCTGGAGAGAGTTATTTTTCATATTTTATTTTCATGGCATATTCCTTGTGGGAACCTCTCGTTAACGAATCTGCGGATATTATGCCACTTATCACTAGCACACTCTGATTAGTTAGTTGCATCAAATACATCGGGTGGTAACCAAATAATACGAGTACGCACAACTTCATGCTACCTTATAGTGTTTCTCCTATTATTTGTAACCTGCATTTAGTCGTTTACAGAACGACGTCAAGCTATTCTACCATGGACAAAAAACCATGTCAGCATATTCCAGTTCAGCTTTCATTTAGCGGAGCTTATGACATATCTGTTCTAAGCCATCTTTCTTCAGTGTGTTTAGCAGCGGCTTGTTGCCGTCATGTTTATTCAATATAGTTCGGTGCGATTTACGAACGGTTTAAATAACAAAAACTGGTTGCAGAATATAATCATGTTTACCCTGGCACGTTGACAAGACGGCAATACATACGACGAATAACCGTTTGGTTGTAGCAGGTAGCTAAATAGCACTTATTTGCATAACCATAATTGACCACGTCTATTGTTGCTTATACATATTTGAATTAATTCGATGACAATTATGAATCACCTGTGCTGAATGATAGCACGATGTCACATAAACTAGTTTTGTGTCGAGCCTACTCGGCATGAAACATTTTGAAGCACTTAGTATTTAATGTTGAGTGAGAAATTCATTTAAAACCCATAAATAATCGTTTCATTTCGTTGAATATCTCATTAGCTTAACACAAATTGAGCTTTCAAATTTTTACTGGGTGATCAAAAACATACTGGAGTCGATATTCACAGACTTAAGTAGAATATATTGTATTATTGGGGTATCGCAAGTGCATTTTCAAACCTATCATCTTTGATGTCGACAGTTGAATATGATCACCATAGATGCATCACAATATTTTGTTCGAGCATTTAGAGCAACGCCTCCCTCCATTGAGAACAACCTCTAGTTGCATACTATCCATTTTGTCGTTTTCACCCTTTGTAGGGCAATATTTTGAAATAAGATCGCGTTGATTATTTGACACTTTTAATTTGCATTGTATTAAGCTTACGCGTTCAAATACGTTAGTGTGATATGCCGAGCCCGTCATGTGTTCTTATGTTAGCAAGTCCTGCGTCACATTTCCATGCATCAATGTCAGCACATATGTGTATGAATGACCGCTTATCGTCTCAAACGGGATAATGGAAGAGCAAACTGAACTTAGCTTTGTACACGAAGCTGCCCTGGATTAATATTCTATTCATTTTGGTGCAGACGTTAATGGCAACGGGCAACGGTACCTAGAAGCTTTCAATGATAGGGTACTATCCAAATTGGTTTAATATGTGGGCCTGGTAGGCGCATAGCACTTGCTTGCTATGACAAAATGGTTGGCTATAAAGCAAAATAGTTTCGACGCCACGTATAAAGCAAAATATGAAGACAATGTATGAGGAAAACATTGACTACTTTATAATGGTCGCGTTCATGACCATATCAAAAAACTATTTCATGAAAGTAGTTCCTAAACCCTTTATCTGTCCCATGTGTGCAATAGGCGCACTGATGCAAACCCTATGCTTATCTTGCTCGGTGACCTTTTGAAGGCCATTGCTTTTATCGCACGGTCCTAGAACCCTTATCACCTGGAATCAATGTATAGACAAGTGATTTTGGTACAGAAAACGTAGCCTGTATGTTGAAAAAATCTACACATGCTTTGTCACTAATTCTGGTATGCCCAAATGAAATCTCGCAGGTACGTCCTCGTACACAAATTGTCATCATTATCTGGTGCACTGCTATAAGTGAAGGGGTGGTTCTCAGCTGCACTGCTTGGATAGAAATCGGTCCCATGACACCTGGTCATGAATCCCAGGTTTCTAGAGCCATGTTGATCTGAGATAAATGCGCGGCAAGAGGTGAAACCTTTTTGCTAGTGCATTTGATGATTTTAACAAAGGATTTTTTCAAAAGATTAATATGTAAAGGCGTAATAAGTCAACTCTAGCCTTTGACAGATTCTTGGTTACCGTACATTACTGAACGAGAGGGAAATAACCCATGAAACATTTAATTGTCAGTCAATATGCAACCATGATACTGTGCTTCATTATTTCTTGCAAATCACGTGTTTGCTTTCATTACTAATTATTGTGAAGTTATTTGCGCAATGATGCACGTATTATAGTTGTGGTATAGCTATTGATATTTCAGTGACGGTCACTTCGTAAAATACATTGCGATGAACTTTACATTAGCTTGATAGAGTGTTTCAAGTAAACCCAACTCCCAGTCAATGTTTCCCATGTTTGCCTTCAAGGAAAGTGAATGAGGGAATGAGTGAGTGAAGCAATGAGCGAACGCGCGAGTGAGTGAATACGCGTGACAATAAGTGAGTAACATATTAAGAAAGTTTGCCTTGCAAAATTTAAACATGGTCAATGTCATAACGAACTATCCGTCAATAATCACGTTGCTCGTATTGCAGTTTGTACATATAATGTTTATTCTGCCATGGTTTGCTTTCTCCAGCGCAGTACAAATGTATGGTCTCTTGTTTATGATCCCAACTTGAGAGCTGATGTTTGTATGTAAATTCAAGACAAACATGCACTATAAACCCTGCCTTAATGATATTTGGCAAGAGAATTTGGATTTCGCCTCACAGTGCTGTCCATTAAAGCAAGGGCAACCATTGCGACGCTTAATGTTGTTTACTGTATCTGAAATAACCTGGTCATGGATAATTAATTTATCATATTAAGGTTTCAATAATACTTTTCCATAAACATGATTCACACATCGACCACGACGTTTTGATAACACTACTTGAATGAACCAATCTCAGCGTAGTGTGTGTATGTGTGTGTATGTGTGTATGTGTGTGCGTGTGTGTATGAGTGTGTGTGTGTGTGTGTGTGTGTGTGTGTGTGTGTGTGTGTGTGTGTGTGTGTGTGTGTGTGTGTGTGTGTGTGTGTGTGTGTGTGTGTGTGTGTGTGTGTGTGTGTGTGTGTGGGTAGGTGTGGGTGTGGGTGTGTGCAAGATATCGGTCACATTCTTAGTTTGTACCCGAGCCCCTTAAGGATTACTGAAGTCAACGGCAGTGTTCAGAGTTCACTTCTCATCCCTTAAATCTGAACTTAAAAGAAGAAAACATATTGATACATAAATGTGTCTTTAGCAGTTGTCTTTATTTTGCAGAATATGTCCCTTTTCGCAAGTTAATTGCTTTTTCGACACCAGTTTGTATGGGTTACGCTCGTGTGGACGACATCCAGCCATGAACCGCTCTTTCCGACAGCCATGGTCTTTGCCAGAGATCCGATGGTAGGGGACAAGGCATCGGTTAGATATACGCATATAAATATACTTATATATATGTTTAAATATTAATATATTTATATTTATCTGTATTTATTTTGTAAATATATTTATGTGTATATTATATTACGTGTTTATTTAGATAAACATATATAAAATAAGATATATATATAAACATATGCATGTATTTGCTTATTTATATATGAATACATTTATTCACAGATATATTTATAAGTAATTATGTTTACATAAATGGATATATATGCACATATTTGTATTTTATGCATACGCGTAAAAATATATATTTATATATATATTATAAGGTCTGATGAGTTGGTTCAACATAGTTACTTGATATGACTGAATGGGCTTATCGCATTGCGCAAAAGTAGGCTGTTCATTCACCAGGACTCTTTGAAGGCGTACATAGAGACCGTGCATGATATCAACTGTTCACTTGCGTGAGCTTATGTTTTTTGTATTATATAAAACTTGAATTAGGCCCCTACAATCTTGACGTGCAGCACAGCTTGTTCCTCCATTATACATAGGTATTATGTGAAATCTGCTGAACCCATGAATAAATCAGGTGTGACTTTCAGCTAGCATCGATGGTAATGACGCACGACCCATATTGATTTGAAGGTCTTAAAGCTTGACATCGTCTGTTTCAACAAATGCAGCATAGTGTCACATAAGTGACAAAGAAAACGTGGTGGCTCCAAGAGGAAGACGCTCATGTTGCGCAGCGCAGGTGATATATGACTGCACAGGCTGAGATCGTGTCTGATCATGAATTACCTTTTTAATCATGCCCAGGATATTTAGGCTATAATGGGCCGCGCCAGTTCGATATTCATATGCAGGCCAATTAGTATCAAGTTCACTATAAAGCCTCTCTAGTATGTTTGACAACGTGACGGTCGTGTTGGGTTGGCTTCTTGTTATAAGCATAATGGCCAAACATCCAGGTTTCAAATGACAGAGCTTTTGACACAGAAAAGCACACCTGTATCGTAGTGACTGTATTGCAGCAAAGAGAACATGTCTGGATTCGAATCCTTTTTATGCTTCCCTGATATTCAGAAATTTACAGCAATATTCTTAGTCAGCCTAACCGGATATAGCGTGTGCAATGGCCAAGCATGTATTGAATGATAGGAGTTTTGTAGCGCCTCCGCCAGTGTGTGTTGCTAACTGTTGTTGTTACTCTCCACCCACCAAGTGCATCATTACACAGAACGGATGACATATTATCACTCAAGTGGGTACTATGAGCCGCTTTTTCATGATTGGTTCATATAAAACGTGTGGCTATGCCCTCTGGTTGCGTACCCTCTGGTTGCCAGAGTCATTATGATGTAACGATAAAAAAAAGTGATGCTTAATTATTCATTTGATTATTCATTCACACAATATGTTTCAGTATAAAAAAAGTCCCTGAGTAAAGCACAACATTTCTACCACATGTAAACGAAGAATGGTGTACAGTTGCAAGCTGAACAAAAACACCATAACCCGTGACAAGAAGCACACATGAGTATAAGCATACCAAAACCCAAACATCGCTGATACCACAAACATGCCCTCTGAGGCTCTCCTCGATAGTGTCGAGATCGTAGGTGTCATTGCTGTTTGTCTCACTGGGTTGTCTGCAATATTAATCGGATGTTCTAATCTTCAGTTTGTACCACGAGGCTAATGAGTCGAGATTTACTAATTCGTCGCCGTCATCGCATGGTGCAACTCATGCATCGCCAGTACATTCTGGGAAGTTTCCATCTACTGTAATTATAAGGCGGAAATTAAATATGCGGGTGACAACGCATTCATAGCGTGTGCCACATAAACACCTAATTGGAATAAATGCGAGCAAATAAAAGGCAGGTTCAGGACGATCCGGCTGTTAGGTGGATCAGGACCCACGCTGTATCCACGAATTCCGAGATATTTACATAGTTATGCATAAGGTTATTTGTTTGATTACTAATTGCAGCAGCTATCATCTCTCAAATATATATATCCCAATGACGGACAACCATTTAAAGTTTCATTTATGTTGGTAAACGGGTTGTGAATGCGATTTGCTAAGGTCTCTGTTTAGAGTAGATTTATACACTGACGAAAACAGCCTATTGTCATCCAATATGTTGTTGTTCTGTATGGTTTGCTGGCTCTATTTTGTTAGTATTAAGACAAATTGGGTGTTAGTTGGTTTTGCTCACCCCAAAGGGGCGTGGGAATAAATCGATGAACACCATGTGTTTCCTGTAAACGATTAGCTAAATAATCTCCGTCTGAATATGCACACAAAAAAAGAAGGATTCAGTGGGCATTTACATTGCTCTCTCTCAGAGCATCAATAACTATTATTGACCGCGGAGAGAGCATCGCTCAAATGTTAACGCCGGTTGTTGTGGATAGTAAGAAAGGGTATATCTACGCACTATTTCATGTGATGTCTTGATAGATCAAACAGCACACGTGGTTCCTCAGTTCCAACGCACAACGTCTCATGTGTGTGTGTCATCATGAAACCATAAATGACCTGCATAATATACTTACAACGTGAGAAAATTACTTATATATATAAATGATTATATATGTATACATCAATATGTATATATATATTTATATGCATATATATATATATATATATATATATATATATATATCAATATATACATATATATATATATATATATATATAAAAACATCTATGTATATATATATATATATATATATAGCAAAAACAGCGATGTTTATATATGTATCTATACAAATATATATATATATATATATATAGGAGATATTATATATATATCAGTATTATGTATATATAGATATATAGTAGAGATACATATATAGATATATATATCTAGAGAGAGAATCTATAGGAGAGGAGGAATATATATAGGGATAGATATAGACATATAGATATATAGATAGGGAGAGATATATAAATATATTTATATATATATATAAATCTCTCTTTCTCTCTCTCTCAAGAGATATATATATATATATATATATATATATATATATATATATATATATATATATATCTATATATATATATATATATATATATATATATATATATATATATATATATATATATATATATATATATATATGGTTTACATTTATACTTGTCAGTATGTGGGATTATATAATAGCTATATATATATATATATATCTATATGTATATATATATATATATATATATTTAAAAATTCGCAGTGAATCAGCGGCGTTGGCCTGATTGCATGGTGCAATAGAATAACAATATATTTGTATAATAACAGCAATAACATTAAATTGCGTGAGTCTTTGGGGATTTACTTTAAACAGCTATATGGTGCAATAGTAGTTATTTTGTTAATAACGGTGAGTCTTTGGCAAACAGCTCTCTCTGGGGTGCATCACCGTGGGAGGAAATGATCGATGCTTTAGATATTATGTACTGGTTCACTTAAGAGGCTTGCATAAGGAAACATTAATGCCACGGGAGATGACTGCCAACTATTAATGGGTTGTGGTGGGCATGACTATTACTTGACTGACTACGTGCTTCACATCACACATGTAATACAATCCCGCTTCATTGTGCGATCATTCGCGATTGCAAGACTTCGAAATCTTGGACGGTTCCGCGACACAAGATTACTACAGGATATTATGCGCGTCGATTTAATCTCAGTGTTGAAACATATGCAGTAAGAAGACGAATAGTTCCAAATTGTTATCCTTACTATGAAGCTGATTAAATTTGATGAAATAGATGTGCCTCAATTCCAGCCACAAATATTGCAATTATTCTGCTATTATTCGACTTGAATCCTTACTCTATTACGCCTTCTTGTAGCAAAGGAAGACTACAGAATAGCGGACTCGCTGTTGTGCAACAACAATGTGAAGTCTTAATGTTCATTAATTACTATATACATTATTATACACCATCTACGTTGCTACAATGCTATTCATTAATGTAGATATGAATCTACAGCGTACATAAGGTCTTTTGAGTTGGATCAACATAGTTACTTGATATGTCTCAATGGGCTTGTCGTAATGCGCTCATTTAGGCTTATCGTTTAACAATACTCTTTCAGCGCGTACAGAGAGATTTCCTACTGTCTACACGAGCATTATGATGTGATATTTCATAAAACAATACATTATGGTTGATCATAATTTGATTATTGTGATTATATGTCAACGAGCCTTTTCTTACTGCCGCCAAAGTGATATTGTAGCAAAAGTATTGCACCCTCTCCAGAAATGTCTAGGTATACCTGTTACCTTCTAAACCACACAAGGAACAGCTAAACCATACTTTTGGTACCGCTGCAGTATGACCACATTTCTATGTACGATCGTACATGTAGAGCATAATTTAATCATAACCCTCGTAAATGGCACTGAATCAATTTGGAAAGTGTGAGTCAATTGGGACCCATGGATGTCAGAAATGTCATTATAGGTGAAATAACTTATCATAATGAGGGTGATGGATAGCCCTCCTGCGAGAACATGTGTGTCTCTGTGTGTATTTGTGCCTGTGTATGTATGTCTGCTTGTAAACAAATGATCTATGCATATTACAAACAATTCAACATAACTTCCCTTCTAAGAGCACAGCGCATCCACAACATTCCTTGGGCATTCAAGAAATTGAATAATTGTTTCCCGAAATGATCCCTTTAGATTATAAAAAAACACAATGACACACACCGCAGAAACATCAAAATCGTTTGATAGTAACTATCAATAATATCGAATTTCAAATGATCGTCGTTAACGTTCAACAACTCTGCATTGTTGTTCGATGTAGAAAAGTAAAGGAAGCAACTCGATATCCTGTGAAAGTTCCATTGTGTAATCTAGGTTATATAGACTGCTCGAAATGCGTGAAAAATCAAAAAGAACTTTGCGAGATAACGTGCAGAGAGACGTTTTTGCTCTTTCATCTCAGTATTGATCCCCTCTTGCGTGACAGCTTTTTTTAAATTCACATTTATTTGTCTAAAAATTCAGCAGATCCCCAAGACGTTGGACACCTTGAACTATACCATGAGCTTTGGTGGATTGTTTAGATGCGCCACCTAGCGATGGGCGAGTGTTTCATTTATTTGCATACTCACCGAATATCAAGTCAGTGTGAGTCCTCTTAGCATAGCTCTAAGCTCTTTTGTGTCCGCTTAGATATGCTACGATATGATTAATACTTCGTTCTTTAATGTTTATGAATAGATTGATAAGGTTAACGAATTCCCGTTATCCAGTAGCTCGATGGATGATTTAAAACGCCATTGTTAAAGAGCATTTTAAAGGGTGCCTTGCTCTTGCTAAAAATTTAGCCACGCCACGCCGAAATTATTTTGTAAGGTAACAAAGAAATAATATTAAGTAGGATCATTGTATTAAAGGTATATATCCAGGGATAATGCTGCATGGATCCAGTTAAGACCGTGCATGATATCAACTGTTCACACTTGTGTGAGTTTCTGCTTTCTGTATCTTGCAAAACTTGAATTAAGCCTCTACAATCTTGACCTGCAGCACAGCCTGTTCTTCCATTATACATAGCTTTCATGCGGAATCTGCTGAACCCATGAATAAATCAGGTGTGACTTTCATCTAGCATCGATAGTAATGACGCACGACCCATATAGATTTAAAGGTCTTAAAGCTTGATATCTTCTGTTTAAACAAATGCAGCATAATGTGTCACATAAGTGACAAAGAAAACATGGTCGCTCCAAGTGGAAGACGCGGCAGTTTGATATTCATATGCAGGCCCATTAGTTTCAAAGTTTACTATAAAGCCTCTCTAGTTTGTTTGACGACGTGAGGGTCGCTTTGTGGCATATGCTGCTGTTTCTAATGACAGAGCAATTAATACAGAAAAGCGCGCACCTGTGTCTTAGTGATCGTATTGCAGCAACGAGGGCATGTCTGGGTTCAAAGGCTTTTTATGCTTCCCTGGTATTCAGACATTCCCTTAATATTGTTAGTCAGCCTAACCGGATATGGCGTGTGCAATGGCCATTCATGTATTGAATGATAGGAGTTTTGAAGCGCCTGCGCCAAAGTGCTCTTGTTACTCTCCACCCACCAAGAGCATCTATACACAAAACGGATGACATATTATCACTCAAGTGGGTCATTTTATGAGCCACTTTATCGTGATTGGATCATATAAAACGTGAGGCTGCACCTGTCACGGTGCAGTATCATGAAACCGATGCGTACCCTCTGGTTGCTAGAGATATTATAATGTAACGATTAAAAAACGATGCTTAATATCATTTGATTATTCATTCACACAACGTATTTCAGCATCAAAAAGTCCCTGGGTAAAGCTCAACATTTGTACGACTAATTCGAAAAAAATAGAAGCCAACAAATATAAAGGAAGAACTGTGTACAACCGCAACCTGAACAAAAACACAATAAACCGTGACGAGCACACCTAAATGATTTATATTGAGTTTTAGCAAACAAAAACCCCATCTATCGCCGTTACTACACAAATGCCTAATGAGGCTCTCCTCGATAGTGTCGAGATCGTAGGTGTCATTGCTGTTTGTCTCACGAAGCTGTCTGCAATATTGATACGATGTTCTTAACTACAGTTTGTACCACGAAGCTAAAGAGTCCAGATTTTTGTCCGCCGTCATTGCATGTTACAACGTAAAACTCATTCTGGGAAGTTTCCATCTACTGTTATTATAGGGCGGAAATTAATATATGTGGGCGACAAAGCATTTATTGCGTGTGCCTTATAAACATCTAATTGAACTAAATGCTAGCAAATAAAAGGCAGGTTCAGGACGATCCTGTTGTTAGGTGGATCATCATCTTAGATATTTACATATTCATGCATTAGGGTTTTATGTGACTACTAATTGCAACAGCTATCATCTTTCGAAGATATATCCTAAATACGGACAATCATTTAAATTTTCATTTCTGTTAGTCAGGCTTTAAATTCGATTTAATACGGTTGCTGCTTAGAGTAGATAAATACAATAACGAAGCAGGATATTGTCACCCAATGTGTTGTTGACCTGTATGGATTACTGGCTTTATTTGTTTAGTTATAAGAGCAGGTGGATGTTAGTTTGTGTTGCTTATATCAAAAGAGGCGTGGGAATAAATCGAAGAACACAATTAGGTCCATGTAAATGATTAACTAAATATCCTCCGTCGGAAGATGCCCACGAACAAAGAAGGATCCAGTCGGCGTTAACATTACTCTCATTCAGAGCAGCAAGAACAAGCATGACCACTCAGGGTATATCGCTCAGATTTTACCCAAAAATACGATATCACGGATAGGATAACTCATAAGCAGTAAATTAATGATATTTGTCTTAATAACTTAAGCTTGTTTTTGTAGAAATATTGTTACACTATAACGATAAGTATTGAATGAATTATATATATATAATAGAACACACCCAAATGTGGCATGGAGCGCATGCCCGAGAGAGTATAATCTGCATTAGGCTGTTTTTGGTGGTTCATGAAACTCATGCAGTTGGATTTATATCCATCAACTGAGCGGCACCTCCTATGATCGAATTTATATTTACAAAACAGTAGAAAGGTAGCTTAGAAGTTAAGTACGATTTATAACACGGCGATGTTCATATTTGACGTTATGTATCCATTCACTGGGATCAAACAGAATCGAATAATTATTTCGCAATGATTCACTCAAGCTTTATCCTATTAACAGTCATTAGTTGATAAAGTTGATTTTCAATGATAATTAGAAAGCGTAGCATATGCGTAACTGGTCGCCAATATTTATCCATGCTCATACTGCTATTTGATCATGTTACCGGTGTATATCATATTATGGTAGTTAAATAACTGTATTGTTTTTTTCATTGATATTTGAGCCCAATTAGTTTTACTATATCCGATGTTGAAATCCTAATTTATAGTATCCCATAATTATAGTATTTTATAGATGAAATATTATAACTTGAGCAGCGGTAGCGCGCTGTTGCCAAAAACAACGAACGCTAGACCCTGTGAAAGAGACGTACACCGAAAATTGGAACTGGCCCTTGCAGCGAGAAGGAGGAACAGCTGGAAGTCCATGTCCACCTTGCTTATGTCCAGAAAGTCTGCATCGAGCACGGGCACGGCGGCCTATGGAACATGATGGCTACAAGACCACTAACGTGGTCATCCTGGACATACAGAGCTGCTACCCAACCACCATGCAAGGCCTTGGAGATTGTGCTCCCTAGTTTGCCCAGTTCAGCCATCCCACCCACAGCATGACGCGGATAGCCATCAGCAGCCAGCTGTTGTGTGACATCAGCACCGGATTTACCAGGAGTGGGAGTACCAGAGCGGCATCCAACCCGTCATTGCGACCTGGTTTTGCAACCACTTGTCGAGGAAGGGCTGCGCTCCCATTGCCTATGTTTATGCGCGCATACGAAGCCCCTCATTTCTATTTGGACAGAAGAAAATGGGACATTGCTGAATGGATTACACAAGTGGTCAATTGGCGATGGTGCCAGTGGTTTTGACCATGGATATCCTATGTCAGCACCGGGCCGAGTTTTGCCTTTAAGACTATCAACTAGTTTGAGTGTCGAGTCTGCCTTATAAGTGTAATTATTGTTATTAATCGTGTTACAAAGGGGAGTTATTATGGAACCAAGCCAAGGAACGAGCGTATAGGCATGCGAATATTTGACACACCGGGCTAAAGGTGACCAAGTCAGTTTCAGAACTCCAAATTGCACTTTAGTTGTTGACTTTAGTTGTTGACTTATAGACAACCATCCATTCCGATGGAACCAAGAGGAGCTTGTATGTGGGTGTGAGCTTGTGAAATTCTGGTAACATGCTGCTGTGGGGGCAGATTAGGGAACGTGCTTGAAGGGTTTACAAGGCTTACTGATCTTGCCGTCGAGCTTCGGGACATTTGACAAGCCGCTAATGGTCAGCGACAACCTATTTAAGGGTAAGTTTTTATATATAAGGGTTCACAGATGCAAAGCTTAATAAGGTTCCACTATACGTAACACAAATCCTAGTTGATAAGGCTGCCTTTTGTTACCAGGAAATTACATCTTCACTATTTTCGACCGGAAATTGCAAATGATACACAGTAATGTTGAAGTAATTATCGGAGCTTCACATGAGTAAAATACAGTTATTCTGATGTGGCAACCAAACTGCTACCAAATCATAAAATTAAACACTTTATTTTAGTTCATTGTCTGTTTCCCGGAATCCAAAGCGCATTGGTTAATCCGGTTCCATATGGCACCCATACGTCACTCTTACCACAAATGCATTTGAAATGCATTCTTTGAGATGAGCAATCTTACAACAGTCTCGTCGCAGAAACTTGCACGTAATTGTTTACAAATGACAACACCGAAGAATTTTGAAGAAATAAGCCGTTTCCGATCGCTCATTTCCTTTCCTTTTTTGGACGATTCAATTCATTTGAACGCCAGTACCTAGGGATGATTATTTTTAAGCACGGCAACAGTGGAAACTCCATATCAATTTATGCTTCATTATTCATGACTATTATTTTGCTGTGACTAATATTTTTACTGCATTAAATGTCATTATATATGTATGTACAAAGATTATATCAACTGTTGGAAAAGGCAAGTATGACTTCGCAGTAGATTTCAGCTACAATCGTTCCCAGATGTGAAGGAAGAAAGAAATCTGTTGAATCCAAAGAGCGCCGTCAAGAACTATAATTGGGAAGTGTGCAAGTGAAGAGAAGCCAGTGAATTTTGCTGGCAGGAATTTTGATACTGTTGTGAAAACAATTGGGCAAAAAATAAATGTGTTTGGGCATGAAGCTGATAGAATAAACAACATACACCCAACAGAAGCAATTCTGTTTCTGACGTTTGGTTATTATTTTGATGTGGCATGCTATTAGTTGAGACAAGACAAGTGATGTTAGAGACAAGACAAGTGCTGTTAGAAACTTCGAGAACCATACAAAGCATTTATACCAAGGGCTCAAAAGGCGTACCTTGTTAAAGTGGTAGGTGTTTGTGAAAGGGAAGGGCGTGTCAATGCTTAAGGGTGAAAATTGTACTTGTGTGTGACCAGTCGTCATCTTTCAGAATAATGTCATTCAGATTGCAGTAATCAAACTTCAACCTGAGAACCAATAAGTCAAACAAAATTCGATATGTATATCTTCCGAATTAATGTTATTACTTTTTCACCAGTATAAGCTGTAATCTTTTTATCCTTTGCAAACTTTTCTTGTTGAAAAATCGTTCGGACGGTTATCGTGGTCACAATTGGCAGAAGTCTATCATGTGCGTAAGTGTCATATGATTAACGATCCTGAACCAACATGGTGAGGCTTGTCGTGACTTTGTGAATGTTTGTGTTTGCTCCTTGGACGTTGAATATATTTATAAGAAGCAATCAAAACGTCCTCAAGAATCAACATCAATCATCCGGTAATAGCAAGGACAATATATGAATACGCGACATGATGAGACGACTCAGTCCTGTGTCTGATGTCATTCGACAAGGTGATTAATAAGTCCATTGAAGTGCCCCATAAAAGCATAAACTTGATGATGGTGTTATTTTGTATATGTTCCACAGCTGAAGTCGACAGAAGTTCAGGGCTCTAGGGAACCCGAGCTCTGCCAAATAGCCCGCGGTAACCCGCAGTCAAAATATGTCTGCGCTGATATGAGATAGTCGAAGGCTGGCGTATCGTTGCGGAATCTCGTCTTGATAGGCAAAGAAACATTGCCTCCGAAAGCATCCACAATGTGTATTGATCGCGATATTTCATATCCGTGTTAAACGTCGTCAACAACTAGGGGGAGTCGCATACACATATTTGTTCCTAGCGCGAAGTTTAAGCAATTATATATATATATATATATATATATATATATATATATATATATATATATATATATATATATATATATATATATATATATATATATATATATATATATGCATATATATATATATGCCTATAATATATGTATATTTATATATATATATATATATTATCATTAAAAACGGTTATATATATTAACATTTATGCATATATGTATATATAATATATATATATATATATATATATATATATTTATGTAATGTATGCATATATGTATATGTATAAATATAAATCTAGAAGTATATATATATTGCATATTAATAAATATACATATAAGTATGTATATATATATGCATATATATGTATATATATACATGTATACATATGGATATATATGTATATGCACAAATATATATATACTAATATATAAATATATTTATATATATATATAATTGCATAAATAAATACATATAATGTAAATTTGATACATATACATAAAATATATATATATGGATAAATAAAGATATATATACATATATACATGTATATGTATATGTATCAGTGTAATTATACATACAAATATATATGCATATATATAAGTATTAATATATAAACATATATTTATATATATATACATATACGATATATATATATATATAAATGAATGTATAAATGAATGATATTGTATATATATACATTTGTATATATATATACATATATATATATTTTTTATATATATATATATATATTAACATATACATATTTTTATATATATATA
Source organism: Urechis unicinctus (assembly GCA_034190875.2). Taxonomy (NCBI): domain Eukaryota; kingdom Metazoa; phylum Annelida; class Polychaeta; order Xenopneusta; family Urechidae; genus Urechis; species Urechis unicinctus. Next base: position 7,216,103 of record CM067346.1, read on the forward strand.
CATATATATAAACATATATATATATATATATATATATATATATATATATATATATATATATATATCTCTATATGTATGTATGTATGTGTGTGTGTGTATATGTATGTTCGTATTTATAATTAACGCATTTCTCTGGATGAAGCAATATGTCCAATAATATTTCCAACATCCATGTCCAAAAGTTCTGTTTTTAACAAAGAGAATAACATTCTGAAACCGTTTGTTTTGAAGCAAAGAATGTATCTGTAGCACCTGAAATGATAACTTTGTCGGTCAACGATTGTTCACTTATTGCTTTCTGCTCAAAACATGCATCTTTACTCGAATGTAGTGCACGTTAATTTGGTCTGGTGATGCGAAATGGCTAGAATATCGCTCCTGATCAGTTCAACCAATTGTTTAAACATTGGAGCAATATATTTATTTTCAGTTCCATATCGTCAATCCTTCCATAAGTATCGATCGTCTTTTAGAAAATTAGCTAACTTTTCATTCCAGGGTGCATAGAATGAGTCCAGATAAGCTTTTACAGTAATGTTGATATCCCCGGGATGTTTCTTGCCCGTCGTTCCTTTGTTTCTAATCCCGTTTAGTGGTCTTATGCTGTTCGGTGATGAATCTGTTGTACACAACGTAAATAGAACTCCTATTTAGAGGAATGGCGATTATCACTAGCATTATAACCTCATCAACAAATACTACAGAAATCTTATCTTCCTTTAAATACAGTGTTTTATTATGGCAGTTTATCGCCATTATAGTTCTATTCAAGACAGGGAATTAGTCAAATAGTATGAGCAAAATAAATAACTTATTTGATGATGAATGAAATGAATTGATGAATATACAACTGTGCTTCTGTTGTGAAGGAGAAGGAACTGGTGATAAAGCTTATAGCTATGCTAACAGGACTCGCTCCTACTAGCTGTGCGGTCAGTATGCTAACGAATATTCTCACCAGTGACGTGTACATAAGTTCTCTCGGGTAGAGGCGCATAGATATAAACTCTATGAAGAGGCTGACAAAATTTAACTTTTATAGTCTTATTCAATATAGCAATACGTTCCGATTCCTATGTTGTGACATAGACAAACTAACCTAAGCCGAGGAAGTTGATAATTTGGTTGGCGACTCCTGCTCTGTCCTTGGAGTAATCTTCTAAGCGAGTGATAAATATCTGCTCTCGAGGGAAAACTTGCAGCCAATCTTGCAGGTGGAGAATGTATAATCCGAATACGATATTAACCTACAGAGTGCAGTAAAATAAACCACAAAGTGTACGTCAGATTAGTCTCCGTATTACACACGTGTATATAACTTAATTTGAAGCCAAAATTACTCGATGCATTAATATATGTTACTCAAGCAGTGCCTCGATTGTGTGTTTCTATGGGAATGTAGGAACGATTATGACTCGGCGATATTTGTGACGACAAGCAACAATGTAGAGACAATCATTTAGTAATATTCTTACGTACCGGCGCTACGTCTTCACGTAATTTGTTGTACCGGCAAACTCTGTCACTCTTCTCTTCTAAACAAGCGGAGAACCGTTCTATTCCAAGTTGTGCTCTGGCAGCGAAGTCGGCATGAGATTTACTTTGCGAACGTTTGTAATACATATACTCCGAATACAATCTGCACACAACAGTTCGCAGTACATACGTAATGCAAGGTTTCGTCCGTAACATTAAAAGGTAAATCAGTCTCACTGAACTCAAGTTTATCAACAGATAGCAAGGTACATATATTGTCAGTCCATTAGTACGCATGAGGTGAAGCAGAACATGGCTAGCTAAACTGGTGGTACTTATGCAATGGTCATCAACCTTGAAATCTTCTAGTCCAAGCACGATCACATTAACCTATCGTCAGATGTATAAGCAAAGCCTTTAGCTGTTTTTTCTATTTCTTAGCCAAAACGTTTGATAAGTTGTTATCTGTGCCTATCAAACCTCTCACCTGGCTGTTGGATTACGGAATATAAGCACAATCTTCGCCTGGGGTGTCACATGGTGAATCAGATCAGGTACAAGTCGGATTGGCGCTTGTTGTTCTGCGTTGACTGGTATATTTTCCCAACCAGGGAAGAAATTAAAGAGGCTCGGAGTAAAATCCCCTACAAACAATGTACTACAAAATACTATATGTGGACATATTGTTTCTTTAGTTTGTTACATCAAATCCTGTTTTTAGTTGAATTTCCTTGAGCCAGCTTTCTCTGCGACAGCAACCAGTGCAAACAAACTTGGAATGTAGAAAGCGAAGCAGAGACACATAATATCTGCAATATATAATCAAAAACTGAGATGAATTATTTGTATCTACCAGTGATGCTTGAGTGCATAAAATGACCACTTTTGTCAACTCGGCGGCGAATACCGTTTGAAACTGGGTCGTAGAAGTCCAGATAGTCCGTAAATGGGCGAGGGGCCTTACCAAAGGCTTCTGTAAATCGATCTGTATATAAAAGTAGAACTTGTGGATCAATCTATATTAAGAACAAATATGGCTTGTAAAAGCTCGTTTAAATATGTCTAATTATATATTTCTATCAAACTTACCGCTATAACGAACTGCATTCCAGTAGCTCGGCTCCTTTGTTACCGGGGGTATAATTTGAGGGTGTGATCCTATGGTGGCAGAAAGGTCTGAGGTCCCACATTTAGTTACACCAGCAATGTAAAAATACGGCAGACATCTGATGCGCCACGTGTAATTGGTGGTGTCATTCCGACGTTCATTCAATATTCCCTCCATGGTTCTGTATCGATCATCCAGTGATGGATGCCAGTGACGATATGTTTGGAACATCTTGATGATTCTGTTCATCTTGTAGCTGTTCTCATGTCTTGCTCGCTGATACCAACATGGGTTCCTGTAATCCTCCAGGAACGGGATTGATGTCTGCGTGGGTATAAAACGTATACTCGATAAGGAGATATCACATTACAATGGATGGCTACCCTCAAGTGCCTGCTGACTTGGGTGTAGGATGGTGATGGGTGGGAGACACTGAAGGAGGTTAACGGTGCGCGGGGGTGACACAAGTCGGCTGTATTGGTGTGTATGATGTGGTTTAGTCGACACTGGCCGAGTGCACTAATTGGTATTATTTGAATAGGTCGACATTGAACGGGTTTAATTGGGTGTACGTGGTAAATAGGTCGTCACTGACCGGGTGTATAGGTGTGCATGATATTGCGAGGGCCAGACTGGACAGCGTGTTGGTGTGCGTAATGCGGCGTGGTCGACACTGGCCGGTTGTATTTGAGTGTATGATGTGGCGAGGTCAACACTGGCCAGGTGTATTTGAGTGAATAATGCGTCGATGGCGACACTGGCAGGGTGTATTTGAGTGGATGATGTGGCGTGGTCGACACTGGCCGGTTGTATTTTAGTGCATGATGTGGCGCGGTCGACACTGGCCGGGTGTATTTGAGTGTATGATGCGGCGACGTCGACACTGGCGGTGTATAATGAGGTGAGGTCGATACTGGTGGGCTGTAATGTGGTGTATGAAATGGAAAGGTCGATACTGGTTGGCTGTTATGTGGTATATGAAGTGATGGGGTTGACTCATCTGGGGTTAAATGGTGAAAACGGTCGCACGCGTACTACAATGTCCTGATACGTCCATACCCATGATTTAATCATAAAGCCACTTACAAAATGCATCTTCAGATTGCTATTATTTACCTCGAGTATTCAACTAGAATTAGCAATATTACATGTCAAAACATAAGGGAAACGTTTGCCTACTGTATTAAGCGAATCGATTTCGGCGTCGATGGATGGCAGTATTTTGACGTCATCGAATTCCTTTCTGTGAACTTTGAATTGACCGTATTTTGCTTTCGCGGTACTCTGCACAGCTTTCTGATTTTCGATATCAATTGCGATCGAAGTTACCACTTGAGTAGGCCCCCGAACCACAGTTGATTCAGCATCCCGATAATGCACGTAAATCCAGCTTGAGGCGGAGGATTTTATCGTTTGTATCACAACCACAGTGACGACGATGGATAAAATCACCTTAGGGCGCCGCATGTATTTGATGCAGCTATCTGCGATTGAAACGCATATACTTGTTGGTGTGTTCATTTTCTATGAATTCATTACCCAAACGTTTAGATGCAGTGAAAGCAAGCTTTCTTCTTGGTGTCAAGACTTCAGCCCGTGATCGACTGTGATCGATAACCATGCCATTTGTATTGGTATAGCAGATTACACAATACCCCGGTGGTCGCTGTTAAAGGCCCAGCCCAATGTGCTTTAAGAGCTCTCTGAGAAGCTTGTTAACCTATATGAGATTTATTTTGTTTGATATGGAAATAAGAAAAGTGCGCATTAGTTTGTGAAGTGGTAGATTACGTCTGTGTGAAATGAAATAAAAGTGATCTTAAGCTTTTGGCCATTGTTGAGTCGATGCTAGTGTTATTAATGTGAGCTAGCTCGTGGGCATATGGCAAGGTTTAATTGATCTTCCAAGCCGCCCCGAAGACGCGCTATTTGTAGCGCGACAGTGGAGTACGATTCAGGTTAACCGAGACTACCAGGTGTCGGTGTGAGCAGCAATGGGCCGCAACGCTGACCTCGGTCGCCCCGCGGCCTGACGCAGGTAATACTGGCGCGTATGTTGAAATCGCACATGGATACTGATCTGGAAGACGCAGGGACAGATTTCAAAGAGAAACAGTCGCTCATCTAATACGCATCTGTGAATGGCTGTCTGTCTGCCTGTCCGTCTGTCTGTCTATCTGCTTGTCCGTCCGTCCATCCGTCCGTCTGCCTGTCTGTTTGTCTGTCTGTCTGGTATCAATGTATATCAATACGTGGATTAAGGTGATGTTACGGTGGGGGTAGGGATGAAGCAACGGCGGAGTTTAGGGTTGGACAGCCCGGCGGGTATTATGGCATAGTGACTGTACGTTTCTGTGTGTGACTGCCTGTCTGTCTGTCTGTCTGTCTGTCTGTCTGTCTGGTCTCAATGTATATCAATATGGAGTATTATGGCAGGTTCATGGCGGGGATGGAAGTGTCAGGACCATTATTTACTGGATAATGTGCCTGTAAATTATAAATTGGGCTTATTCAAGCCACGAACCATAACCGTGCCTCACCAAATGTTTCATTAACGGCATGTTTTGAATAACTATACAACAAACGATGTTTAGGACGGTTAAAATCGCACCACCACCAACACGTTTATTGCTAACTCAGAGGTCGATGAAGTCATTTGTTTTTATAACATAACGTGTCAATTTGAACACGAGCCACTGCCAATTAACCATTGCTGTTATTCCCACGAACAATCCAACGCATTATATATCCCATACAACAGCATGTGACAATAATGCGAGAAGTGGTAGAAACGAATGCCGATTGGCCAATTGTATTCGAATGATCTTAAGCCCTTGTTGCCAGCTCCTACAACTTACCTTGCAAGCGATCACTTGGAATAATAAGTGTGAGTATTTGATTTTGTTCAGCATTTATCAGTCGAAATTGCAGACCACATTGCATCTAACATCTTACATATGAGAATAGAGCCTCATCCCAGGTGCTGACAGGAGTACGCCCCTCATTGATACACCCTACTGTTGCCGGCCAGAGATCTGGGCATTACGAACATACTTACCGGGATACTTTCGAACGGAGAACTGTGCGGTGACAACGGATGACCTCTAATCACATCCTGTCAGCTCCACAATGTAGCGAGACATCGCGTCAATGCCATTATATCATATTTCCATATAATAAAGATAAGATTTCATGCCATTAGGTATATGATATCGCTAGGACCGACGAGAAAGGGCAAGGACGCATCTTAATTGCATTATCACCGGATGACGCATTAGATGCCCTGTGTGTACTTACTTTTATGACATACAACAACATGAAACTTTATGAGGTCAAGGTCACGAGAACATTCAATCAACTTGCTACAATACATTACCAACATAAGCAATGACTACAGCGGATGCACGTACTGTGTCAACAAATACAGAATTTAATCTGTTCACAATACTTGGGATGTGCCCAGCTAACCATTCATGACACACTGTGGGCTCTGCCTACAATTAACATTTTTACTAATATTACATGTATTCTGGTGCCTGTGAATTCGACATCATGAACTGCATTCAACATGTTAATCAATGTACGACGTCAGAGGACCTTCATGATGGTAGGTATCCAGTTACTTCAGTTCCCTCAAGGCATTATTACCTGTAGCTGCGAATACGCAGTTAATAGAGAGCCATTAATCTGGTACAATATCAAGTTGTTGTGTCTAACAATGTATTTATTTTATGTTGAATGTCGAAAGAGTCAGTATCATGGTGGAGTAGTTAGTACATTCGCACTTTATGCCCCGCCGATAAAACCAATCGCTATAAAAACTTGTCTATTTCGAATTTAATTGTTTATACGATGTTATGCAAAATTACACATAAAAGTATACATTATATAAGGGTTAATTGGATGAACGAGGACCGTGCCTAGCGTTTTTGACGATTTATTGTTGGTTTGCACGTAAAAACTGG
>CM067346.1:7222751-7342751 GCA_034190875.2 Urechis unicinctus
CTGTACAATATGTGTGTGTTTTGTGTGTGTGTGTGTGTGTGTGTGTGTGTGTGTGTGTGTGTGTGTGTGTGTGTGTGTGTGTGTGTGTGTGTGTGTGTGTGTGTGTGTGTGTGTGTGTGTGTGTGTGTGTGTGTGTGTGTGTGTGTGTGTGTGTGTGTGTGTGTGTGTGTGTGTGTGTGTGTAACATAGATACATAGACACGTCTGGAGAGGTTGCTATATTTCCAGTATCTCTTCAGCAGCAATACACAATGCTTACCTGAAATGTATTCACGTTATACAATTTATGAGTTGCACAAAGCCTAATACTGATGTATGTTTCTATGAATGATCACATCTAACTGCACATGTACCGAAATGATATTCCATACGTTGATCGTTAACAGAATACTGATGAAAGATAGGCATGTTTTTGAGAAATAAGATCAGCCAATTCAGTCATGTGCACTGACAATGTTAATCCAACTACCCAGACCTTAGGTGTTTTTTCGCCAATGTGTCATTTGTGAGCACCAAGGTGTGTGAACAGCTAATGCTATTATGAGGCCAAGGAATTTAAATCAACGAAGAGGCGTAACTTTAACCAGCATTACTTTAGGATTCAGGGTAATACCATTTCTATGAGGAATTACTAACCTTCGTGTGTGGGTGAGATAACTAACTTTCCTGCCTAACGGAGTGCTTCATGAACACTGATCAAGCACCCGTTTCCACTCACATGGCCATGGATGCACTGCATCGGGACGGTCACTAACTTCCTGCATCTATCGTTACACCCATAGTACTAACTAGGCTCAATCGCTACCGCATCACAGTACCACAATGGTCATTCGGTGTCGTAAGGGATCTGTTCGCCTTATATACATCTTCTGTTACATAAATGCAGTGTCTTTACACAGGTTTTTACGTGATCGGTTTTTATCCAAAAGAGATAATAGGTGGCGCCTCGAGTATGCTCGCACTATCGCTTTGAAAACATACATATTGGATTACCAGCCTGCAAGGGGTCTTCGATCTATTGACAAGTATCTGCTTCAAGTCCCAAAATCCCGAAATATGTCTTCATACGATGCCAGGGCTTTAGTAATGCCGCACCAAGTTTGTTGGGCGCACACCCTATCGCCGTTCGTCGGTAGAATACCATTGATGCATTTAAATCTAATCTCAAGACATTTCTTTTTACTCAGAGCTATATCAATTACTTGCCTGCTTAAGCCACTTTGAGCAGGATTATTTCCTGGAAACAGGCGCTATAGAAATGCATTATTTATGGTATGGATTGCTCCCTAATAAATGCTGAAATCAATGAATCATAATGGTGACCGAGACGAGCAGAAGTTTGCAGCTTGCATTGTTTGGTGATGACATCATACAGAGCACGTTTATACCGACTTTGTTATCAATTTATAATACAAATGTCTGTCCTATTTAGTCGATCGCTTACAGCAGCACAGAGACATCAACCTGTTCTTGAAATGAAATGGATCAATCGTTATTCTGGGCGTATGCAACAGTCACAGATAATTCAGTAACCGCTGACTATGCATTGATCCTATGGGTGTATCACCATGTTTAGATGATAGTGCAGCGCGTTGTGAATAAAACATCCATGACGGCTATTTGTCATTAACCACAATGCCGTCTTCGTGTTGACCTTCGAACATGTTGGTTGGTTGCTCTGTGTGCAGTGGGCATGTCATATAGTGCAAAAAAGCTATGACCACAATTACGGATTCAATGGGCCTCACATTTGATAGCGCAATGAATGATGAACCGATGCAAGGATTTTGGCCTGCTTTCACTGTCCTCCCAAACCACCGGCCAATTAACAATTTACTTCGTTTGAGAATGCGTTTTTATCGCCTCCGTTTTCCTTAATATAGAGTGACAAATCACATGACTTAGGTTGCATAATAAATTGGACACTATGAATGTGATTTAGTAAATAGGGATAAGTTCTCTTGGCGTAGACAGACAATATATTGTGTGTAAATGATCATTATGCTATAATGTTTCATAGATAATTCGATATTATATATCATGCTTGAATTAATCTTTGCACAAATTTAGGCTGAGTGGCGAATACATCCGGCTTGCATATTTGCTCCTACAATCCATTATGAAGAAATTGTTTGTTCGAAATGATTAATTTAACTTTCACTGTTTTAATTAATGTTACCACAAATCAGATGCTGGCAAAGAACGTTTAGAATTATTCATAACCGATGAATACTAAAATCAATAATATGAGAGAGGACCAAATTCTAACGGAGCCTTATGTCTCTTATGTCATCACTTTGCAGGGCGAAAACCCTCTTTGTGACAATGCAAACGATTGGCACCTGAACACGTACAGCCGTATGCATTTACATGACCTGTATTTATCCAGAATAGATGACAGATGGAGCCAGGTGGCGCCAGGTGTATATTCATAGTATTGCTTTGATAAATATGCATTACTATTCTCAAGGTCAGGCCTAATTACAGACTTCTGCATCCATACATAATTCCTAACGTCATCATTGTCCACCGAGCTAAAACCAAGTGGTTTGCATTAACGGCAGGGCGATTGGCTGTTAGGTATGTCACAATAAGTCTATTAAAGTCGATTAGTGTCCAGTCAGTGGGAGCCTTCTTGGCATAGCCATAAGCACTTTTGTGTCCGCCTAGAGGTGTTACGTTATGACAAATACTTCGCTCATTAATGCTTATTAATAGATTAATAAAGTTAACGAATTGCACTTGCGCTCTCCGCTCTATGCCAGATAGAATTCAGAAATGACTCATAATACGTAATCCAGTAGCTCGATTGGATTCAAGAATCCATTGTTAGAGAGCATTTTAAGGGTGGCTTGATCGTACTAAACATGCATGACATCAACTGTTCGTTGGCGAACAGCTTTGTCGACCCTATGTATTAGTAGATCCACCCAAGGTTGACGGCTTTTGAATAATTCATTCACACAATATGTTTCTGTATCACAAAGTCCCTGAGCAAAGGGAGTGGTGGCTGCATGCAGAAAGCCACTTGTGCATACCTCAAACTCATAGTTAATTAGTTTTACACTATTACGATAAGTATTGAATTAATTATATAATAATGAGCTTGCTGTCGAGCTTCGGGGCGTTTGACAAGCCGCTAATTGTCAGCGACAACCTATCTCTGGGTAAGATTTTTATATATATAAGAGTTCACATGGTCTAAGACTCGTACTGAGCTTCACTGAAGCTTTCGTTGATTTTAGTAGCAGAGCACTACTGCTGCATACTGAGGGAATGATATACTGCATAATTCGTACAGAGTAGAGATAAACGTTTAAATGCACTGATCACGATCGCATCCCCATTATGAAGAGAGGATATCCAGCGCGAATCCACCACTTACCTTTACAATAGATGGCATGATGGTACTGATAAGAACTAATAAGTATAAGGTTAAATATAAACGTGAATACTTCAGGAATATTCTGTTCTTACATTGTATACTGGTGACCATTGTTTGCTCCAATAACCAGGTCCAGTTATAATAACGCTGCAATCTCAGTCATTCAGCTGTTTCTAGGTGCATTCTCCATATAGACTATGTACGTTGTCTTGTTACCTGTCAGTTGTAGCCCGACTTCTGACGAAGCTTCTTCATCCTTAAAGACTCACAGATCATGCTCTTTAACCACAGGCCTATATTCCCCGTATCATCTCCATGTTACGGTCTGAATCGTGTTCAGAAGTAGATAAATGTTCATAACACCGTTTATTGTATGTCTATTAGCAGGCTTGACTGGGGCAAGTCGGAAGCGCCCTTTGATAAGCTCATATCTCTCACATAGATCTGATTGCATGTAGTTTGTTTACAGCAATGACTGCTCGGGCATGGAGAGCATACACATATATATATATATACATACATAAATATTGTACATTCATACATACATATACGCACTCATACGCGGGCTAACTTTCTCATACACGCATTAGTTCAGAGAATAAAATTGTAACTCACACAAGAGTTTTCGTAATATCATTCATATCATATTCTGCAGTTTGGCAAGGCATTAATCAAATGTCATGTGGCTGTCATCAATCACATCAGAATAACTTTGCAGTACATTGTACATTGTGATCAAGAAATTTTTTAAGGTGAGCATTTACACACATCAATTCTAACATATTAATTCATCACAATAAAATTACCAATTTTAAATTGCTCAATGCAACATTGAATTTTTCTATGTCATTCGATATATGTTTAGTCCTCCAACGGTTATACACGCAAGGTGAAGACACATTCTATACGTGATGGTCCTCGTTACTATGACCGGAAGACACTTAGCAGTTGCTTTTCACAATTACTAGCGATGTGTTTGTCACTGGCAAAAGATAGAACAGCAGAACGTAGCAGGACAGATAGCTTTCAGTTCCACCACTCGGGCAAGGCAGATTTAAAACAAAACCAGATCAAGGGCCTTGATTTGAAGCGGTGATACCGTTAACGTTGACCTTCGTGAGGTACGGCGCAGAAGACTCACTTAAATTTTCCGAACTGGGCATTTATTGCAGTTGTAACAAATAATACGCTACCTCAAATATGACGGGAACGATTGTGAAACATATATTTGTGATAATAAATAGAGATTGAAGTTATACATGTATTAGAGTTGCTGGTCAGAATTAACCCAAAAATGCATTTCAAATACATTCTTTGAGACGAGCAATCTTACAACAGTCTCGTCGCAGAAAATTGCACGGTAACTGTTTATTAAAGACAACTTTAGGAAGCAGGGGACTTGCAAATTACGGGATATTTTATTTTCCGCTCCCGGAAGAATTTTGAAGAAATAAGCCGTATCCGATCGCTCAATTCCTTTCCTTTTTTGAACAATTCCATTTCATTTGAACATTTAAGAAAACGCCAATACCTAGGGATTATTATTTTTAAGCACGGCGTGAGTGGAAGCTCCATATCAATTTATGCTTCATTATTCATGACTATTATTTTGCTGTGACTAATATTTTCACTGCATTAGATGTCATTATATATGTATGTACAAAGATTATATTAACTGTAGTAAAAGGCAAGTATGACATCGCAGTAAATTGCAGCTACAATCGTGCCCAGATGTGAAGGAAGAAAGAAAACTGTTGAATCCAAAAATCGCCGTCAAGAACTATATTTGGGAATTGTACAACTGTAGAGAAGCCAGTGAGTTTTGCTGGCAGGGATTTTGACACTGTTGTGAAAACAATTGGGCAAAAAATAAATGTGTTTGGGTATGAAGCTGATAGAATAAACAACATACATCCAACAGGAGCAATTACGTTTCTGACGTTTGGTTATTATTGGGATGTGGCATGCTATTAGTTGTTGCCGCAACTAGAGACTTCGAGACCCATACGAAGCATTTATACCAAGGGCTCAAAACGCGTATCTTGTTAAAGTGGCTTGTTTGAGAGACCCATAAATCATTTATACCAAGGGCAAAAGGCGTGTCAATGGGCAGGGCAGGGCGTTTGCTTTAGGGTGAAAATTGTACTTGTGTGTGACCAGTCGTCATCTTTAAGAATAACGTCATTTAGATTGCAGTAATCAAACTTCAACATGAGAACCAATAAGTCATCAAAAATTCGTTATGTTTATCTTCAGAAATTCTGTTATTACTTTTTCACCAGTATAAGCTCGAAGCTATTTATCGGTTGCAAACTTTTCTTGTTGAAAAATCGTTCGGACAGTTATCGTGGTCACAATTGGGAGAAGCCTATCGTGTGCGTAAGTGTCATATGATTAACGATTATGAACCAACATGGCGAGGCTTGTCGTGACTCTGTGAAAGATTGTGTTGGCAGCAACCAATGAGTGTTCGCTCCTATATTAATAAGAAGCAATCAAGACGTCCTCAACATTCCACATCAATCATCCAGTAATAGCAAGGAAAATATTATATGAATACGCGGCATGACGAGGACGTCTCAGCCTGTGTCTGATGTCACTCGACAAGGTGATTAATAAGTCCACTGAAGTGTCCAATAAAAGCATAAATTTGATGATGTAATGGGTGTAATTTTTTACATGTTCCACAGCAGAAGTCGACAGAAGATCAGGGCTGTAGGGAACCCGAGCTCTGCCAAATAGCTCAAAATATATCTGCGCCTCATACAATGGAGTAATAACTGAAGAAGGGTGCACGCGCTTACATCTAAGGCTCTGTTCCCGCTACGGTCTACGTCGGCAGCTGACGGGTGAATGTTTGTATCACTGGGTACACTGCTCCTTCGAAGGAGGCAGCTGATATGAGATAGTAGAAGGCTGGCGTTTCGTTGCAGAATCTCGTCGTGAAAGGCAAAGATATACTATTTTTCCTACCGCCAAGTTTAAGCAATTATATATATATGTATGTATATATATATATATATATATATATATATATATATATATATATATATATATATATATATATATATATATATATATATATATATATATATATATATATATATATATATACATATACATATATATATATATGCACATATATATAAATATATATATATGTATATATATATATATATATATATACATATACATATATATAAATAGATATATATATATACATAGATAAATATAAATATATATATACACATAAATATAAATATACATATATATAATTATATATATATTTTACATATATATATGTATGTATATATATAAAAATATATCTATATTTATATATATATACATATACATATACATAAACATATACATATACATACATATATATATATATATACATAGATATATATAAATACATATATATACAGATATATAAATATATATATATAATTATATATATATATATATTTAAATATATATATATACATATATATATGTATATTTATATATATATATATATTTATATATGTATATATGTATATATGTGTTAATGTGTATATGTGTATATGTGTATATGTGTATGTGTGTATATATGTATATATGTATATATGTGTGCATGTATATATGAATATATGTATATATGTATATATGTATATATGCATATATGTATACATGTATATATGTATTTATGTATATACGTCTATACGTCTACCCGCCTATACGTCTATACGTCTCTACGTCTATACGTCTACGTCTATACGTCTATACGTGTATACATATACGCACACACATACACACACAAATATATATATATATTATATATATATATATATATATGTTTGTATATATAAATACATATATGCATATATATATGTATATATATGTATATATGTAAATATATATATGTATATATATATGAATATATATATATGAATATATATATATATAAAAAGTATATTTATAAATATGTATATATTTATATATATATATATATATATATTTATATTTATATTTATTTATTCTATATATATTATATATATATATATATATATATATATATATATATATATCTATATATATATATATATATATATATATATATATATATATATATAAATAATTTTATGTATGTATGAGTGTGTGTGTCCGACGTATTTATTCTTCATGCAATTCTCTGCGGTTGGATGAGGCAATATTTCACAGTATTTTCAATTCATGACAAAAAGTTCCGATTTTAACAAAAACCATAACATTCAGAATCCGTTTGTTTTGAAGCAGAGAATGTATATGTTGTACTTTAAATGATTACTTAGTCGGTCGAACAAGTCCACGATTGTTTAATTGTTGCTTTCTGTTCAAAACATACATCATGACTTGAATGGATTGCACGTGTATTGGGTCTGGTGATGCAAAATGGCGAAAATGTTACTGCAGATCAGTTCAACCGATTTTTCAAACATCGAAGCAATACATTTGATTTCAGTTCCATATCGTCAATCCTTCCATAAGTATCGATCGTCTTTTAGAAAATTAGCTAACTTTTCATTCCAGGGTGCATAGAATGAGTCCAGATAAGCTTTTGCAGTAATGTTGATATCCCCGGGATTGTTCTTGTCCGTCATTCGTTGGTTACTTATCCTGTTTGGTGGTCTTATGCTGTTCGGTAATGAATCTGTTGTACACAACATAAATAGAACTATTTGGAAGAATGGTGATTATCACTAGCATTAAAACCTCATCAACAAATACCAAAGAAATCTTATCTTCCTTCTAAATTTTACATATCTTCAATATGGTTCTATTTAAGACAAGGATTTGATCAAATAGCTAATGCGAGCAAAGTAAATTAACTTATTTGATGATGAATGAAATGAATTGATGAGTATACAACTGTGCTGCTGTTGTGAAGGAAAAGGAACTGGTGATAAAGCTAAGGAGCTTAAAGCTTAGCTAACAGGGTTCGCTCCCACTAGCTGTGCGTTGAGTATGCTTACGAGTATGCTAACGAGAGTTCTCAATGTGTTCCGAATCCTATGTTGTGACACAGACAAACTAACCTAAGCCGAGGAAGTTGATAATTTGGTTGGCGACTCCTGCTCTGTCCTTGGAGTAATCTTCCAAACGAGTGATAAATATCTGCTCTCGAGGAAAAACTTGCAGCCAATCTTGCAGGTGGAGAATGTACAATCCGAACACGACATTAACCTATAGAGAGCAGTATACCACAAAGTGTACGTCAGATTTATCACCGTATTACACACGTGTATATAACTTTATTTGAAGCATAAATTACTCGATGCATTAATATTTGTTACTTAAGCAGTGCCTCGATTGTGTGTTTCTATAGGATATTTGTAACGGCAAGCGACAATATAGAGACTACTATTTGGTAATATTCGTACATACCGGCGCTACGTCTTCACGTAATTTATTGTACCGGCAAACTCTGTCACTCTTCTCTTCTAAACAAGCGGAGAACCGTTCTATTCCAAGTTGTGCTCTGGCAGCGAAGTCGGCATGAGTTTTACTTTGCGAACGTTTGTAAAACAAATACTCCGAATACAGTCTGCACACAACAGTTCGCAGTACATATGTAATGCAAGGTTTCGTTCGTAACATTAAAAGGTAAATCAGTCTCACTGAACTCTAGTTTATCTACAGATAGCAGGGTACATATATTGTCAGTCCATTAGTACGCATGAGGTGAAGCAGAACATGGCTAGTTAAACTGGTGGTACTTAAGCAATGGTTATCAACCTTGAAATCTTCTAGTCCAAGCACGATCAAATTAACCTACTGTCAGATGTATAAGCAAAGCCTTTAGCTGTTTTTTTCTATTTCTTAGCCAAAACGTTTGATAAGTTGTTACCTGTGCCTATCAAACCTCTCACCTGGCTGTTGGATTACGGAATATAAGCACAATCTTCGCCTGGGGTGTCACATGACGAATCAGATCAGGCACAAGTCGGATTGGTGCTTGTTGTTCTGCATTGACTGGTATATTTTCCCAACCAGGGAAGAAATTAAAGAGGCTCGGAGTAAAATCCCCTGCAAACAATGTACTACAAAATACTATATGTGGAGATATTGTTTCTTTAGTTTGTTACATCGAATCCTAATTTAAGTTGAATTTCCTTGAGCCAGCTTTCTCTGTGAAAGCAACCAGTGCAAACAAACTTGGAACGTAGAAAGCGATGCTGTGACACATAATATCTGCAATAGCTAATCAAAAACTGAGATGAATTATTTGAAACTACCAGTGATGCTTGAGTGCATAAAATGACCGCTTTTGTCAACTCGGCGGCGAATATCATTTGAAACTGGGTCGTAGAAGTCCAGATAGTCCGTAAATGGGCGAGGGGCCTTACCAAAGGCTTCTGTAAATCGATCTGTAAATTAAAATAGAACTTGTAGATCAATCTATGATAAGAACAAACATGGCGTGTAAAAGCTCGTTTAAATATGTCTAATCATATATTTCTATCAAACCTACCGCTATAACGAACTTCATTCCAGTAGCTAGGCTCCTTTGTTACCGGGGGTATAATTTGAGGGTGTGTTCTTAGGGTGGCAGAAAGGTCTGAGGTCCCACATTTAGTTACACCAGCAATGTAAAAATACGGCAGACATCTGACGCGCCATGTGTAATTGGTGGTGTCATTCCGACGTTCATTCAATATTCCCTCCATGGTTCTGTATCGATCATCCAGTGATGGATGCCAGTGACGATATGTTTGGAACATCTTGATGATTCTGTTCATCTTGTAGCTGTACTCATGTCTTGCTCGCTGATACCAACATGGGTTCCTGTAATCCTCCAGGAACGGGATTGATGTCTGCGTGGGTATAAAACGTATTCTCGATAAGGAGATATCACATTAGAATGGATGGCTACCCTCAAGTGCCTGCTGACTTGGGTGTAGGATGGTGATGGGTGGGAGACACTGAAGGAGGCTAACGGTGCGCGGGGGTGACACAAGTCGGCTGTATTGGTGTGTATGATGTAGTTTAGTCGACACTTGCTGGGTGCACTAATTTGAATAGGTCGACCACACCGACAGGGTTTAATTTAATGTACGAGGTGAATAGGTCGTCACTGAACGGGTGTATAGGTGTGCATGATTTTGTAAGGGCCACACTGGACAGCGTGTTGGTGTGCGTAATGCGGCGAGGTCGACACTGGCCGGTAGTATTTGAGTGTATGATGCGGCGTGGTCGACACTGGCCGGTTGTATTTGAGTGTATGATGCGGGGTGGTCGACACTGGCCGGGTGTATTTGAGTGTATGATTGTGCGATGTCGACATTGGCCCGTAGTATTTGAGTGTATGATGCGGGGTGGTCGACACTGGCCGGTAGTATTTGAGTGTATGATGCGGGGTGGTCGACACTGGCCGGTAGTATTTGAGTGTATGATGCGGCGTGGTCGACAGTGGCTGGTTGTATTTGAGTGTATGATGCGGCGTGGTCGACACTGGCCGGCAGTATTTGAGTGCATGATGCGGCGTGGTCGACACTGGCCGGTAGTATTTGAGTGTATGATGCGGTGTGGTCGACACTGGCCGGTAGTATTTGAGTGTATAATGCGGTGTGGTCGACGCTGGCCGGTAGTATTTGAGTGTATGATGCGGCGTGGTCGACACTGGCCGGTTGTATTTGAGTGTATGATTGTGCGATGTCGACACTGATTGCTTGTATTTGAGTGTATGATGTGGCGTGGTCGACACTGGCAGGATGTATTCGAGTGTATGATGTGGCGAGGTCGACACTGGTTGGTTGTATTTGAGTGTATGATGTGGCATGGTCGACACTGGCCGGTAATATTTGAGTGTATGATGCGGCGAGGTCGACACTGGCCAGGTGTTTTTGAGTGTATGATGCGGCGATGTCGACACTGGCCAGGTGTATTTGAGTGTATGATGCGGCGAGGTCGACACTTGCAGGGTGTATTAGATTGTATGATGTGGCGTGATCGAAGAAAGTAAGTATGGGGTTTAACGGCGTACCAAGACTATTGTGTTATATGGCGCCCCGAAAGGATGGATGAATATGAAGATTGACCTGATTGAGCAGCCGCCTTCTAGGATAAATGGAAAAAAGATGGAAATACACGTGGCTGAAGATGAAAAAGATTAAAATGCAAACGATTATCATAGGGCATGTCGCCACCCAGACGACACTAGCCAGATGTTTTGTTGTGAAACATGTTTTGGGTAGCCACCGGCCGGATGTATTAATGTGTAGGATGTTGTGATGTAGATTCTGGTCGGGTGAGGTCGATACTGGTTGGCTGTAATGTGGTGTATGAAATGGTGAGGTCGATACTGGTGGGCTGTAATGCGGTGTATGAAGTGTGCTGTTTTAATTGGTGGGGTTGACCCAACTCGGGTTAAATGGTGTAAGCGATCGCACGCGTACTACAATGTCCTGATACGTCCATACCCATGATTTAATCAAAAAGCCACTTACAAAATGAATCTTCAGATTGCTATTATTTACCTCGAGTTTTCAACAAAAATTAGCAAGATTACATGTCAAAACATAGGGGAAACGTTTGCTTACTGTATTAAGCGAATCTATTTCGGCATCGATGGATGGCAGTATTGTGACGTCATCGAATTCCTTTTCGTGAACTTTGAATTGACCGTATTTTGCTTTCGCGGTACTCTGTACAGCTTTCTGATTTTGGATATCAATTTCGATCGAAGGAACCGCTTGAGTAGGCCCCCGAACCTCTGTTGATTCAGCATCCCGATAATCTACGTAAATCCAGCTTGAGGCGGAGGATTTTAGCGTTTGTATCACAACCACAGTGACCACGATGGCTGAAATCACCAGGGGGCGCCGCATGTATTTGATGCAGCTACCTGCGATTGAAACGCATATACTTGTTGGTGTGTTCATGTTCTATGAATTCATTACCCAAACGTTTAGATGCAGTTAAGGCAAGCCTTCTTCTTGGTGTCAAGTCCGAGGTCGACTGCTGGGGTTTAAGAGTCCACGAGTTCTCCACGATTGCCATGCCATTTGTAATGTAATATCAAATTACATAATGCCCCGGTGACCGTTGTTAAAGGCCCAGCCCAATGTGCTTTAAGAGCTCTCTGAGGAGGTTGTTAACCGATATGAGATTTATTTGGTTTGATATGGAAATAAGAAAAGCGCGCATTAGTTTGTGAGGTGGTAGATTACGTCTGTGTGAAATGAAATAATAAAAGTGATCTTAAGCTTTTGGCCATTGTTGAGTCGATGCTAGAGTTATTAATGTGAGCTAGCTCGTGGGTATATGGCAAGGATAAATTGATCTTCCAAGCCGCCCCGAGGATGCCCTATTTGTAGCGCGACAGGTATTATGGCGGAGTGACTGTACGTATATGTGTAACTGCCTGTCTGTCTGTCTGTATGTCTGTCTGGCTGTCTGTCTGGTCTCAATGTATATCAATATGGAGTATTATGACAGGGCTATGGCGGGGATGGAGGTGCCAGGACCATTATTTAATTTATAAATGCGGGCTTATCTAAGCCACGACCTCTTGCCGTGCATCACCAAATGTTTCATTAACGGCTTGGTTTAAATCGCACCACCACCTACACTATGCATGTTAGCCTTTTCATCGCAGCAGGCAGGTTGTTTAGATTCACCATAATCAAGTTTGACCGCTGGGGATCGCCGTTCAAGCAAAGAGTTTATAGCTTGGCTAAAAGCGTTCATTCAAGCTATCCGCCGAGGAAATATGTGAAGACGCCTTCTGTTAGCCGAAGCGTTATGGTCATAGAGTCTTGTCATAGGGTCTCTTAAAACCACGAGGTATTCTCTGTTAAATTTTGAGCTATTGTCGCCTCGACCAATCAGATGACTCCATATCTTTAACAGCTGCCGAGCCCCGAGACAGTCCCATGTGCTTTTGTTGATTTGATGGTGTCGTCGCCTGATGTCGGGGAAGTCTTTCGTGATCGTCACGCAGATTAGCCTAGCTACAAACTCTTCGCTCGAGACCTTCACATCCCCCTGACATGCCAAAAATGTTAATGTAAACCCCAGGCGAGTTCCCTCGTTTCAGACAGATATTGACAATCTAAAACTACCATTCCCAGTGCAGACATGAAAGATCGAGGATCGTAAACTGCGCGGACGGTGTTAGAGGCGAACTATTTTCGATAGGTGTACCCCAGACAAGGTAATTTATCGATTTGATATTTTTTTAATAGTGTACTTGCTATTTTCGCTATTCATAAGCCTATTGTGAGACGTGTTTTGGCAGTGGCTTAGCTCTGCGAGACGACATTTTTCCCGCTCTCATCAATCGCAATGACGTCAGCCCAGTATTCCCATGTGCTTTTGTTTGTGTCACGGTAGCGCCACCTTACGATTGCAATGTATTATAATTAGGGAAGCGATCACCGCAGAGCGACTCGAAGTGAGCCCTCTAAGCGTTGCTATAAACTCTTTGGTTTAAGTATCTCTTAACCGCATCATGGGGGATGTGATTTGAGCAGGTTTGGCCCACATTCGCTTTGTGCAAGAATCAATAGGGGTATTCACAATCTCGGGTTTCCGTCGCGGCCGCTAGAAGGGCTACCGTCGCGCACAGCGATTTTTACCGGAACTGGGGGCATGTTTCTCTGCCTGTCAAGCTGTCAACATTTTGTTCGCGCTTTACCAGTTGCTGTTTTAAGTTCCTTGTGTTGTTGCGCGCATTCTTGTTGCGTGTTTCTACAGCTGTTAAGGACATCAAAGACGTTGCCGAAGGTGTCAAGCGTATTCTGAACTTCTCTGAAGTTCATCTGAACGCTGTCACGTCGCAAGGAGCACATTTGAAACAGTTCTTAAACACAGAGATTATCATATAATAATGATCTAAAATGTTGCCCCTATTTCCGGTGGTATCGCTGCCTGGCGGCCGCGACGGAAACCCGAGAATGTGAAGGCCCCTATTCAACCCTCAGAAATAAATTCCCACATGCTTAACGATTCCTTATCATATGGTACGCTTCAAAGACTACGATAGTTCAGGGCCTCAATACTGTCCAGTCTATAATATCACCAACTGATTCCATCAACATTAATCGCCTCCACAAGTCTCATTCTTTCTGTAATTTACAAAATTAACTATAAATCATCGATTTTTCCTTCGCTAGAATCATTTTTTCGGTATTAGCTTGGATGTCAAAATAATGATTCTGTTTTAGTACGACGTAGATAACAGCGTCTATATTTGTTCTACTCCTGGCGTTTAACGGGTTATTCAGAAGGTGTGCATTGTACCATGCATTAAATTGATTTGGCGGAACTACGCCAACCTTGCGATAATTTACAGTGCTCGTTCATCAATGGCAAATCGGATTGAAACAGAAAAGACACTTTACCACTTCTGCCATAATTCTGCATAATTTGTATGATTAGATGTGAAATGCTATTAGCCGTTTTGTCGTGTAGGTTCCCTGAAGGTGTGCACATTCGATGTTGATACGCGGTATTAAGCATTTGGTGAGTGGGTGGTTCAGATGTTACATTAGTATAATCAATTTAGATTCCCACATGAAATGTTTTATTCATATTGCACACATTTTAAACGCTTCTTACTTAATCTATTTGTGACTTGACACATTAATCGTGCGTTTATGGCTAACTCAGAGGTCGATGAAGTCATTTGTTTTATAACATAACGTGTCAATTTGAACACGAGCCACCGTCAATCAACCATTGCTGTTATTCCCACAAACAATCCAACGCATTATATATCACATACAACAGCATGTGACAATAATGCAAGAAGTGGCAGAGACGAATGCCGATTGGCCCATTGTATTCGAATGATCTTAAGCCCTTGTTGCCAGCTCCTACAACTTACCTTGCAAGCGATCACTTGGTATTATAAGTGTGAGTATTTGATTTTGGACAGCATTTATCAATCGAAATTGCAGACCACATTGCATCTAACATCTTATATATGAGAATAGAGCCTCATCCCAGGTGCTGACAGGAGTACGCCCCTCATTGATACACCATACTGTTGCCGGCCAGAGATCTGGGCGTTACGAACATACGTACCGGAATACATTCGAATGGAGAACTGTGCGGTGACAATAGATGACCTCTATTCACAACCTGTCAGCTACACAATGTAGCGAGACATCGCGTCAATACAATTATATTATATTTCCATATAATAAAGATAAGATTTCATGCCATTAGGTATATGGTATTGTTAAGACCGACGAGGCAGGCCAAGGACGCATCTTAATTGCATTATCACTAGATGGTGCATTAGATGCCCCGTGTGTGGTTACTTTTCAGACATACAACAACATGAAACTTAATGAGGTCAAGGTCGCGAGATCATTCAATCAACCTGCTACAATACATTATCAACATAGTAATTTACTTACGCGGATGCATGTAGTCTGTAGAAAAATACAGAATTTAGTCTGTTCACAATACTTGGGATGTGCTCAGTGAACCATTTATGACACACTTGGGGCTCTGATTGCAAATTTACATTTTCACTAATATTACGTGTATTCCGGAGGCTGTGAATTCGACACCATGAACTGCATACAACGTCCACGCAATTAGCATGTTAATCCATGCACGACGTCAGAGGACATTCTTGGTGGCGGGTATACAGTTACTTCAGGTCCCCCATGGCGCTATTACCTGTGGCTGTGTATGTGCAGTTATTAGGGAGACATTAATCTGGTACAATATCAAGTGGTTGTGTCTAACAATGTATTTGTTATATGTTGAATGTGGAATGAGTCAGTATCGTGGTGGAGTAGTTAGTACATTGGCATAATATTGTTGTCTGGATACACTGATGCTTGTTGCACCCTATACTATCGTTGACGACGCGAGTTTGCCAAGTGGGCGAGTTTACTCTAGGGGCGTAGTCGAAGCACCGCGCTCAACCTCCACCTCAACAACCACCATCTACAGGCGTTAGCTCCCCACAAAAACTAGTACGGATCATGTCACTTTTCACAATGGTTATGACAGTCATTGCTTGATGAAGTACGCATTTTGGCGGAACTGTTTCTACCTCAAAAAGCCAAAACCATTCCAATAACATCGTACATGGTACCTTATGAATATACCCTTGCTGCGAGTTAATATATGCGGCGACACAGCCGTGCCGCACAAATTTGATCTTACTAAAAGTGGTGTCTGTGCTCATTCTGAATATGCAAGAGACGCTCGGGTATTATGATAGACGTCATTTATCTATCTTATTCGCTAATATTTATAAACACAGAATTGTTTTATAAATCATAAGATTGATATCATCAAATTTACACTTGATTTAGTCTTTGGACGCAACATTCATTAGCTATTTAACCCCCAAAAGGTTAATGTTGTTTTACTTATTAAACATTAGCATAAATTCAGCAAACCAAACGAGTTTATCATGCGATTCTTCTGGAGTGTCATTTTGGGTATACTGACCTGATGAGCTAACATCAACTTCTACCCAATAAAAGGTGAATATTTTACAGCCATATCTGAAGTGGACATTGCCTCGAGTAAATGTTACAAGAGCCTGCCTTAATCATAAGCTGCACATGAGGGATATGTTTACTGCCATCGACGATCCAGGGGCCACCGCCAGGAGACAGGTCATTTGTACCGTGTTTCATTTAAGGAGGGATAATTCCTAAATGCACTATTATGGGTACGCACAGTTTTGTGGGTAAATGGACCCTGGGCCTATGCTATGTATGTCATGTCATGTACTCAGACTGATAAAACCATTGATGTCCCATAAATGAGGCTGATGATGTCTTTGTCGGGCCATTTACTCGGCAGTTGATCCCCATTGTGACCCGCCCACCTCCCTCCCTCAGCTCTGCAGTGTCACCCACCCTAATTCTCAACGTGACTGCAACCATATTCCTGCCTTGTCTTTACCCTATCCACCCTGTTACCTCACCCTAATCCCCGCCGTGACTCTTTCCTTATCCCCGCTGTAACGATAAGTTTCTAACCGTCCGCTTGGTAATGCCAGGTCATCACAACTCGTCATCACATGAGTTCAAGCAAATTATACACGACTTAAAAGCTGCAGATTCGTGTTGTAAGTCGCATATCTGGAGCGAGGAGCTTATATTAAGTAGAAGATGGCAGCTGGAGATTGTGTCCGCTATGATCTTTGAGCAGAGGAGAACTAATCCGACGCAACTATCAATAAATAACCACGGAATTATTTTCTTTTCTAATTCCCGAGTAACGCTATATGGTCTGTGGTCTGTATTAGTCATATACCATAAGCGTATGAAAGGGATAATCCTCACAAGACAAACATGGCAATTTGAGCATGTGAATTGACCTTTAACACGAGTGTCTAATATGCTGTTCAATCTACATAGCCAACTAGCAACTATTATTAGCAGACGTTGGGAGTAAATTATAAACTACGATTCTCTAAATATTTATTTGCCATCCAAGCACTGCATTATTCGATTCCGTTTTATCAAGGTCAATGGTAAATGAACATTAACATATAACGTTGCCGTGTTATAAATCGGACTCAAGTTCAAAGCCTCTGGAGATCACTAGAGTTACTCCATATCGCAGTTTGTAATTAAATTCGAAATCCATAGGTATGATTAGAGCTACCACATGCGTCTCTTGCTTAATGCATAGCGCAGAGCATATATTTTGACTTGTCAAAATTGATTGCTTTTGTTAATATTATATGAAAACATTGCTTTACAATACGAGTGGGACTCACATAATTGCAATAAATACAATCGCTTGATTCATCCGATCCGCGACATTCATAAGGACATAGCAAACTTGTGCAGCCATTCGTTGTCTCTCGTTATATGCTTCTGATGCGTGTTTTTGGTATCAATGTATGGTATCTTTTATAAAAGGACGGAAACGTTTTGCGTGGATTATTATCCTTATGTTTAGTTAAATAAAATGACCATATGGAGTATAATCACTGATATAGGCACGTTCGTTTTAATTGTTTAAATTCTTACCGATTGCATTTACTGCGGGCGGTGAATAATATTATATTGCAGAACTGAAAGAGAGGCTCTAATATCCTCCTGTACTAAAATATGCGCTACATTCGAATATTGAAACCTTATTACTTAAAACAACATCATCAATATAAAATGACCGACACATCTCCACATTGCCTGCATACTGGCATCTGTGTATTTGTATGATTCTTCATGCAATACCTTTGTCTTAGATGCACTCAGGCGTTTCTATATCAATACTGCCGTCACTATAAAAGGTCGCATAAAGTACAACACATTGATGTATAATAGGTTTAAATTAGTGGATGTAGTAAACTTATAATATATGTGCTTGTCATAGCAAATCCTATTTATGACTCATAGCGTATTGATGTATGTTTGATCAGCGATGTGGACACTTGAGATACTGTGGCTCATTTGCAGAGTGCCACACTTTGGATCGATGTGGGTCGTGAGTGATTAATATTAATGCTAGGCAAAAGTCATTCGTACATTATGCATAAATTCCGCGAATGTATCAAGTTACGCATGTTCCACGCAAACCTGTGGGTTGTGGAATTATACGAATCTACCTGATGCAAACTTCGACGCGACGTAAATCAGTTTATTAAACGCAGAAATCCGAAAGTGACGCAGGTGGTTTGTTAAAAACAGTCGGGCGTGAGTAAAACCAGTAATACAAAAGGGTTGACCAAGCAGTTCGCTGACGACTTTTGGATATTATATTATGTATGGACCTACAGAGAATGTGATCCATGCTGCACCATAATGTGGCGTTTGGTAGCCATGAGTCTGAATATCTATCTGTATCCAAATGATCAGCTTTCAGTGCGTTTCTTTGTCAGTAAGCGAAACACAGTGAATTCGGTGGAGAGTTGACATCCTCCTACAGTACGTGCATGATTGTACATCATTCATATCTCAATGACCACATATATATATATATATACATATTTATATATATATATGAATATATATATGTGTATTTATTATATATATATATAATATATAATATATATATATATATACATATTATATATATATATGATATATAGTATATATATATATATATATATATATATCATATATATATATATATATATATATATATATATATATATATATCTATATATATATATATATATATATATATATATATATATATATATATATATATATATATATATATATTTGATCATCTTGAATTCGATTAAGTTCTTACCAAACCTTTGTGGATGATGTGCCCTACGGTTTTCTGTGTCATTCGCAGTAATGGCCAGATGGCGAATGGAAGGTGTGGAGGCTGGCCGCCAGGAAACATTCACAAGACATTCCTTGCCTTTTGAGAGTAAAAGTATCAATATATAAAATTGCTGGTTTTAACATAGATACCTAGACGTGTCCGGAGAGGTTGCAATATTTCCATTATCTCTTCAGCAGCAATACGAAATGCTTACCTGAACTGTATTCATCTTCTACAATGTATGAGCCCAATATTGATGTATGTTTCTATCGGTGATCACACATGCACCGAAATTATAGTCCCTACGTTTATCGTTAATAGAATAATGTTGTAAGATATGCATGTTTTTGCGCAATAAGCCAATTCGGTCATGTGCACTGACAATGTTAATCCAACTACCCAGACCTGGGGTGTTTTTTGTGTCAATGTGTCATTTGTGAGCACCGATGTGTGTGGACAGCTTATGCCATTATGAGGCCAAAAAATTTAAGTGCCCCACGTAAAACATAAATGCAGTGTCTTTACACAGGTGGCTACGTGACAGGTTTTTATCCAAAAGAGATCAAAGGTGGCGCCTCGAGTATGCTCACACCCTCGCTTTGAAAACAAACATGCATTACTATTCCTAGGGTCAGGTCTAGTTGCTGATTTCTCCATGAAATATTGAAAACGTCATCATTGCCAACAGAGCTTGCACAGCTTAAAATAGTTATGCCATCATAAGACCTTATAAAATGTTTTAAAATCACGATAGTAAGGCTTATACATTCCAATAATAAGAAAACATGAAATCCTTTGAATGGACGGGATTTCGAATGTCTTTTCAGTGATGTTCGACAATCATATTAGATTACCAGCCTGCAAGGGGTCTTCGATTTATAGATTTATCTGGTAACTGTCACAAAATCTCCAAATATATCTTCATACGGTGCCAGAGCGTTTAGTTATGCCGCACCAAGTTTGTTGGACGCACTTTCTATCGCGTTTGTCGGTCGAATACCATTGATGCATTTAAATCCAAACTCAAGACGTATCTTTTTACTCAGTGCTATAATAATTACTTGTCTGCTTAAGCCACTTTGAGCAGGATTATTTCCTGGAAACAGGCACGATAGAAATTTTTTATATGTTATGTAATATTATGGATTGTTCCCTAATAAATGCTACAATCAATGAATCGTAATGATGATCGAGTCGAGCTGAAGTTTGTAGCTTGCATTGTATGGTGATGACGTTTTACAGAGCACGTTTATACCGACATTGTTATCAATTTATCATATCAATGTCTGTCATATTTAGTCGATCGCTTACAGCAGCACAGATACATCAACCTGTTTTTGAAGTGAAATGGAACCATCGTTATTCTGGGTGTATGCAACAGTCACAGATGCATTGATCCTAAGGGTGTATCACCATATTTAGATGATAGTGCAGCGCGTTGTGGCTAACACATCCATGACGGTTATTTGTCATTAACCACAATGCCGTCTGCGTGTTGTCCTTCGAACATGTTGTTTGCTTGCTCTGTGTGCAGTGGTCATATAGCGCCAAAAAGCTATTACGGATTCAATGGGGCTCATATTTGATAGCGCAATGAATGATGAACCGATTAAAAGAGTTTGACCTGCTGTCCTCCCAAACCACAACCAAATTACAATTTACTTCGTTTTAGAATGCATTTTTATCGCATCCGTTCTCCTTAATATAGAGTGACAAATCACATGACTTAGGTTGCATAATAAATTGGACACTATGAATGTGATTTAGCAAATAGGGATAAGTTCTCTTGGCGTAGACAGACAATATATTGTGTGTAAATGTTTATTATGCTACAATGTTTCATAGATAATTGGATACTTGAATTAATCTTTGCACGAATTTAGGCTGAGTGCCCAATTAGTTTCACTTGCATATTTGCTCTTACAATCCATTATGAAGATAAGGTTTGCTCGAAATGATTAATTTCCCTTTCACTGTTTTAATTGATGTTACCACAAATCAGATGCAGGCAAGGACCGTTTAGAATTATTCATAACTGAACACTAAATTCAATAATATGAGCCACGACCAAATTCTAACGGAGCCTCATGTCTCTTATGTCATCACTTTGCAGGGCGAAAACCCTCTTTGTGACAATGCAAACGATTGGCACCTGAACACGTACAGCTGTCACGAGATATGGCTTGGTTATGGCGCAGACAAGGAGAGTCGATTCGCAGTATGCATTGACGTGACCTGTATGTATCCAAAATAGATGACAGATGGGGCCAAGTGGCGCCAGGTGTATACTCACAGTATCGCTTTGAAAACAAATATGCATTACTATTCTCAAGGTCAGGCCTAATTACAGACTTCTGCATCCATACATTATTTATGACGTCATCATTGTCCACCGAGCTAAAACCAAGTGGTTTGCATTAACGGCAGGGCGCTTTGGCTGTTAGGTATGACGCAATAAGTCTATTAACGTATCATATTTTTTTCGTGGTCTTTATTAAACGTGAATGATATTCCTTTCTATGTTCATATCCTTACATAGACCTTGATCTTAATTCATCATTGGATTTGACTGTACAGACTATTGCGTGTCCATAAAACATTTGCCTGCATTGCGTCTTCATTCTAAAGCTCCTATCCCCGTATCCATTCATTCGTCTATAGTTGACACTTTCTCTCTCTCTTTTCACGTGTCAGCTCTCATGCCTTTGACCTCTTGACCCGTTTCCCGCCCTCTGTTACTCTAGCATAAAAACAACTATTGATCAACTCTAACGCACTTGAGCGCTTACATAATGCAACAATATATATATATGTGTGAATTATATTGCGTAACATATGTTTGGATTGTGACTTACATTGCCTCTTAAGCTATTCGTTTGGGTGTTGATCTCAAAATACACAAAATCAGGATGGTTTGAGGTGTGGTGCGCGACCCTAATCCGGCACATGAATAAACCAAGTGCATCGTCGAGTCGGAACGATAATGATGGCTCGAATAGCGAGCAATGCGTCTTCCGAGACCTGAATAGACCACAATGGCCGAGAAAAGAAATGTTAGTTCCGTAGAGGTCAGACACTCTGAGTGTGTATGAATGTGTCAATTGACCTTGACACGTACTTACTGATGCATTAGCGGGTCGAATATTCGTCAATCCAGGAAACGATGTTTGCACAGCAAGACCCTGGCGGTATAAAGATATGTGCGTATCTAATTATCAACGTCAACAAGTCACGTTTGGGGCTAACTTCTTAATGTAATTAGTAGTAGTATCTGTTTTAACGGTACTCTATGATAATAATACGCTTACAGATATAAAATTGTTCTTTATATTTATACTTCTCTCCACACTGACCAAAATACCCCCCTGTGGGTTTTGGGGTAGAATGTGCCCACTGTATCCTCCTGTGTGTCTTAAAAGGCGACTAAAAGGAGCTAACCTTAATACCATCGCACATGGCCTTGGATGTCGAAAGCGACTCAAAATTTGAATAACAAACATAACCTTAATACCGAGGGTTGTGACTCGTGTCGGTGGATTACAACTGGACCAGAGGCTGGAACGGCCTGGTCAAGTGTTATAACTATTAATCAAATAGCTTGTAGTGTTATAACTATTAGTCAAATAGCTTTTGACAAATCGTCTCGTTTTGGGATTTTGTTGGTTCCGGGAATAAAACAGTTCGCACTATCAAGTAGACCAACGGCAGATCGGAGACGTTAAATTTGACGCCAAACACAGGCTCGACGTTGTCAAGCTTGACCGGGACACACACACGGTTCGAGGGTTCGTGAATACCGCTGCCAGTTACCCGTGAAATCCACCACTACCACTTCATTATACTTGAGTCTTTAATCTTTTATTATTTGTTCACTGTCATATTATCGCACATTTTTCTGGCGCATATCTGGTTTTGTTTTCTTCATATATCTTCAGTTACTTTATCCTCAGTTGTCATCCATATCTATTTCATTTCATTTTCATTATTTCAAATGTTTTCGGTATGGAGGAACCACTCTCCATAGCAAATCTTCAATCTCATACTGACTTGCACCCCATGGCCCTTTCTCCGGCCAGATCATTCTCCTCGTGTCATTCCTCTCCTGACTTATTAGAAGATTCCTCATCACTTCCATCTGACTGTTCTTATCATGAAACCCCAGTCAAAAAAAGACGTCGGTCACCTTCCGTATCCCCAAATCAAACCATCATCCCTGAAGTTGTAAAAATAAACATCTTCTGTCCTCGAGTCAACATTGCTAAGTTCAACCCAATTGCAATCCACAGTGAAATCTCCTCCCTCATTGGTCCATCCTTCAAAATAGCCAAAACTGGTTCGTCAATTACACTCTACGTTTCAAAAGCTCAAGCTCCCCTCATCAAGTCTATCCAAAAGCTCTGCAATCTTTCTATCAACACAAAAGTCATCTCGTCCAAAGCTAAAGAAACTAAAGGAATCATTCATGGTGTATCAAGAGACATTTCAGACAGCCAATTACTTGATGTCCTCAAACAGTACAATGTAACAGCTATCCGCAGACTTGGCAAAGTAAATCCTACTGAGTCAATTGAACTCTCCTTCTCCACATCTCAAATGCCCTCCAAAGTTCAAATAGGATATTCATTCCATAATGTCAAAATTTACATCCCCCCACCAATTAGATGCTTTAAGTGCAATCAGTTTGGCCACACAGTAACCTATTGCCCTAACACAACCTCTTGCCCAACTTGTGGGAAACATCATCAATTTTCAGAATGTTCAACATTAATCAAAAAGTGCTCAAATTGTGGTGAATCCCATAGTGCTGCCTTCAAAGGCTGCAAAGCATACGTCAAGGCAAAAACTATCACTGATATCAAAACAACAAAGCAAATAACATATGCACAAGCTGTTTCTCTCGTCCCACCTTCCCCTCCTCTCCAACCCCCTGCCCATACATCTCTTCCTACTAAGCCTGCCCCCAAGGCCCAATCTCAACCTCTTGATCAACCCCATCCTCCAGTCACTCCGCTTACCTCATCATCCATCTCAACCTCTGATCTTCCCAAACAAGTTTCTCCAATTACATCCCCTCCTCATCACTCTACCCCCTCTTCATCTCCCCCTTCAGCTAACATTGCTCCCACACAACAACTATCTCAACTCCCAGATTTTGTCTACTTGTCAACAGCCATCTTATCATCTCCCCTATCTGCTGAAACTAAATCTAAAACTCTTGCCATTATTGCTTTTGAACTCCTTAAAGTCAACATTGCCTCTCACACAATTGCTTATGCCATAAATCATCACGTTCAAGTCACCAGTCAATTACACCCAAATCATCGAACATTCCTCTTCTCAGTAGATCGAATACACTTCAATCTGAATCTTTTCCCATTCACCGCTAACATTACTATTCTTACAACCCTAATTATAGCCTTCATGGTCAGTTCCCCCAATATTTCACAATCAACCCAACCGTCCCTTATTTCAGACCCAGTTATCAATCATCACTTAACCATATGGTCATGGAATTGCAGAGGTATCCGCTCGCAATTAAACGAATTCTCTAATTTTCTTATTAAAACAAATCCCAAACCTAATGGTATTTGTCTACAAGTAACATTTCTTAAGCCTAATTCTTACTTTAGCCTTCCCAATTATTTAACCATTAGAAATGATCGTCTCTCTTCTCATCATGGAGGTCTAGCTATGCTAATCCATAAAGATATCCCCTTTTCCATTATTAATATACCATCAGTCATTGAACATCAAACCATTAAAATCAACATTGCTAATCAAACATATCACATATCCAATATTTATGACAACAATCCAACTATTGATCCCAACCAATACCATCCTATTTTTGACCTCCCCTCATTCTATAATAATGGGAGACTTCAATGCCCATCATTCCTTCTGGCACCACTCTTCCTCTAATTGCAAAGGTAACTCTCTTTTCAAAATCATTCAGGATAGCAACCTTACCCTCCATAATGATAACACTCCCACTCACTTTCATAAATATGGTACAAATATTTTAGATTTATTTCTCTCGTCTAATGATATTTCCCACAATTTTTCTTTTCTTAATTACCTCAACACAATGGGAAGTGATCATTCTATTATCTCAATATCTAATAACATCCCTGTTCAATCTAATATTCCTTCTCCTCAACCAAGATGGAATATCAAAAAAGCCAACTGGCCTCTTTTCAAACAAACTATGCTTAAAAAAATTAACTGCTGCCATCATTTCATCCGATCCTCTCACTTCGTATGATAATTTTTACAAGGAAATCATTAACATTGCTCATGAATCTATTCCCTTTACATCACGCAACCAAAATCAACCTAAGGCTCACCCATGGTGGACTGACTCCTGTTCTTCTGCCATTAAATCCAGAAACAAAGCAAGAAATAAATATTATCATCACAAAACCCCTCAAAATTATATTCAATATAAAAGAGAATCAGCCATTGTTAAACTCACTCTAAAACAAGCAAAATCCTTCTTCTGGCACAATAAATGCTCATCTCTTAACTCTCCAAATCTTAAAGAGCTCTGGAAAACAGTAAACAGGCTCAAAGGTAAATATTTTCAATCTCGCATCCCTCCTCTTAAACTTCAAAATGAAAACTTTTTCACTGGGAACAACCAACAAATTGCCAATCTTTTAGCTGAATATCATGCACAAATTAGCTCTGATACAAATCTTCCGTCAGATTTCAATCCAGAGTCAATTTCATATACTCAATCTAATCCTTCTAACATTAACTCCCCCCTCAATGAACCTTTAACCCTTAAAGAAATCTTATCAGCTGTAAACAAAACTCCGCCCCTGGTAAAGATCTTTTAATCTACCCATTTTTCTACCACCTTCCCCACGATTCCCTTGAGGTACTCCTTCAAATATTTAATCAGTTGTGGATCTCATCAAAAACTCCTCCTATTTGGAACACCTCTATCATTATTCCCATTCTTAAATCTGGCCAAAATCCCCACCTTTCTTCTTCATACCGTCCCATAAGTCTTACTTCTGTTGCTTCTAAAATTTTTGAATCCATCCTTAATAACAGAATCTCTTGGCACTTGCATCATAATAACCTTTTTAATCCCAAGCAATCTGCTTATCGTCCTCACCGCAGTACTATTGATAACATCCTTCTCATCTCCGACTCCATTAACAAAGGTTTGATATCTAACAAAAAAAAACACATGCCATATTTCTTGACATCTCCAAAGCATTTGATATGGCAAACCGAGCCTCTATAGAAATCAAAGCCCAACAGTTAGGTATATCAGGTTTAGCACTTAATTGGATCCACAACTTTTTATCAAACAGAAATTTTCAAGTTAAAGCTAATAATACCTTATCCAATCCTCACAGTACAGAAAATGGAGTACCTCAAGGAAGTGTTTTATCCCCTACTTTATTCAACATCTTTATAAATGATATTCCCATTCCTTCTTCTGCTTCTGTATATGCTGATGATATTACCATCTGGGCTACTGGCAAATTATCCTCTAAATTAACCAAATCCCTACAAACACGTCTAAATAGCATTGACAAATGGGCCTCTAAATGGGGAGTCACATTTTCTCCCTCAAAATCCAAAGTTGTACATTTTGGTACAAATAAAGCTCACAACACTCCCACTTTCTTCATTGATAATAAACCCATCCCAGAACATGATTCCGTTAAATTTTTAGGTATCATTCTTGATAAAGGTCTTACCTGGAGGGAACACGTGCAGCTCACAGTTACAAAATGTCAGAAGGTTACCAACCTCCTCAGATTCATAAGCGGCACCTCCTTGGGCGCAAACAAGGAGACATCCTGTAAAATACACGCAACCCATTCTTTGCAACATATCCTTTATGGGGCTCCAGCCATAGTTACTGCATCTAAGACAACCCTCCTCAAATTAGAGAAAGCACAATCAGCCACGCTCCGAGCCATTACAAGAACACATCGATCTACATCTATAAATTCCCTTCAGGTATCCACTGGATTTCCACCCATTCCCCTCCAAATACTCAGAGCCACCCTTAGATATCAAGCTAGAGCTGTCACATACAATCTCCCCACCAAATTCATTTTTAAAGAAACCTGGTATTCTCACACTTCTAGACAGCGTAAAACTATCAGTCATTTCACCATCCCTTTCTCACGACATCTTCCTATAATATCCTCTGAGTCTCCCTGTCATATTCCTCCTTGGCATCTTTCTAATCCTACTATCAATACCGAATTATCAGAAAAAATATCTCGTGACAATCCATCATTTAACAAATCTCTAGCGCTTGATTTCATTGACAACCTACCAGCCAATTCCACCCACATTTATACAGATGGTTCCAAAAATAATATCAGTACTTCCTTTGCTCTAACTATTCCGTCCATTCAATACACCAAATCTACCCGAATTCAGCCCTTCTTTTCTATCTTTACAGCTGAAGCACTGGCTATTATCAATGCCTTAATATTAGCTCTTCAATTACATTTCATCAACCCCATAATTCTCACAGATTCCCTATCAGTCATTACAGCTTTTAAAGGTAAAATCCTTAATCCCTTCATTAAAGAAATCCAATATCTTTCCTCCTTACTTTCTTACCAAAATTCAACTGCTTCAATAATATGGATTCCAGCACATTGTGGTATCATTGGTAATGAAATTGCAGATTCGGCAGCTAAACAATCACATAATGATCCCTTTATTCAACCCATTTCTCTCGACTTAAATACTCACTATCTACTCATTAAGAATCTTGTCGCCCAAACCTGGCAACAAGATTGGGACTCATCAAACTCTTCATATAAACTAATCAAACCTACAATAGATTTTAAACCCCAAATATTTCATCCAAATACTCTTTCCGATCGAATCCTAACTTCAATAGCTTTGAATAACCCCCCTCTCAATTTCTATAAAGCAAAATATAATAACAACCAAAATCCCAATTGTAACTACTGCCATTCCCCCGAAAACATTTATCATTACATGTTTGTATGCCCGAAATATCATTCCCAGCGCATTCCTCTCATAAGCAAACTTAAACAAGCTAAATACTCCCTAAACATTAAAAATCTTTTCTGCTCCAATATTATCAAAAACTACCATTACTTATATTCTCACTACCAAACGTTTTGTTATCAACAATTAACTTATCGCTACTTCCCTCCCACATTAATTGTTGATCCATCAAATTGGTATCTTTCATCCTCTTCCAATCATCTCTGCACTTAGTTTTCTTCTATCCCTCCTGAGTTTTTCCTATTTAGGTACCCCCATGCACATCCAACATGGGATCTTTAGGGCTCCTTTTATTTCTTACTTTAATGCACTGGAGTAGCCCCCAGTGTGTGAAATCTTCTTATATGCATTTTCTTACACCCTTGTAATGTGCACTTCATTCATTGTTTTCTCTTCCTATCATTTAAATTAATGAAAAACAAGAGGCCCATTTAAAGCTCCAAACTTCTCTGCTCTTACATCATAAAAATAACCCTTCAATATGTTCAACTATCTTATTTGTCCTGTGTTAACCAGAATCATTTGACCGCCTTTCGCTGTACATGGCCAAAAGAAGCCGAACAGCGTTAAATTTTGAATCAACAACAACAACAACAACAACAAGTAGACCAACGCAGTTGTGTCAAGTCATTACATCAAGTCACTCGGCCACTGGTGACATGCCCTAGTATTTTTTATCTTTTCCTCCTTCTCGTTCATTTTCATCCTCAATTATTTCCCTCTTTTTATTCTATTTATCCGACAAGGCGGCTGCGCAATCAGGTTAATCGTATCTCTTTAGTTTTATTTTCTTTAAAGCATCATATAACACATTAGTGTTGGTGTGCTGTTAAG
Source organism: Urechis unicinctus (assembly GCA_034190875.2). NCBI lineage: Eukaryota > Metazoa > Annelida > Polychaeta > Xenopneusta > Urechidae > Urechis > Urechis unicinctus. Next base: position 7,252,227 of record CM067346.1, read on the forward strand.
CACTATACTTACCTTACCTTACCTCACGCTGTAACGGCGACCCGTTAGTAGGCACTCAATTGCCCCTTTAGAATCGAGGCGATTTGGATGCGGGTATCTTGTACCCAGCATGTTCCAGTGAATTGTCCGATCACCACAATCACACACACCCATCACCCTCGTGATATCACCTCGTTGTTGTTACCAACGTAAAACACAATTTTGAAGTCGTGTAACGTTTTGTGCGAAATTTGCAGTTAATTGAGACTGTCAAGTATACTATACTATTGTCCGCAAATTATCGGTTCACAGAACATGGCAAATACAGCGTGTGTGTGTGTGTTTGTGCGTGTGTTTGTGCGTGTGTTTGTGCGTGTGTTTGTGCGTGTGTTTGTGCGTATTTCTGGGCGTGTGCGTGTATGGGTGTGTGTGTGTGTGTGTGTTGGTGTGTTGTAAACCAAGCCAATAACCGAAAAGGCAACCAGTCATCCTCGTGGCTAGCACATAATCTCTAAGCCAAGCTGAACGCACAACTTACGCTATATGAGTCTGATGTACATCATGCTTCAATTAATGAAAAGACGACAAAGCCCTGTATCGATAGAACAGCTAATTGGATATACCCAAATAGAATAGATAGTATTGTAGTGATACTAGTAAATACGTGTGTAACTAAATATGTGAATGCATTACAAGCTGTACATTAAGTGTATTATTCCAACAGTCCGTAACCATGTGTTGTATACGGTTGTATGATTATATAACCTGTACCCTGAATGTTATTAACCATTAATGAAGTTTGATAAGTGTACAGTATTGATCCCATAGTTGGATATCAACACGGCCATATCTGACCTATAGCGACACCTCACCACTTACATGACCCGCCCCTGGCGACATTATATGGTACTCAACATCTTTGTATTGGATGAGTTTAATGGTTAGGGCAACCAGGGAATTAGTAACTTTTTAGCTGGCTTTAAATGACCGAAGGTGTTTTTATGGCTCGTTAATTCTAATTAGCCTATTAGTGCATTAGTTACCATAAGACCAAGCACTTGCTACTCGCTAATGCTAAATACACTAACTTTAGTCGATTTGTGCAATGTATTGGTGTCACAACATCGACTTCTTTAGATATCTTGAATACTCGTAGCTAGAAGGCACCCTATGTCTGAATTTACTTTCGTGAACTTTGCTATTAAGAGCACCCCGTAACATTACTAATGTCTGGCTAATTCAAACACATATTTCGTAACCATGCAATCAGGCATCACATCCTCTCATTTATTAGCTTTCTCACACAGTCAATCACTAGGTCACATCCCGCTCATTTATTCACGCACCTATTAATTTGCTCACTCACTCTCTCGCGAACTCAATCATATACACAATCGATCAATCAATGACTTTCTCACCCACTCACTTTCTCACCCATCTTCCTCATGCACTCAACCACTCACTTGCTCATTGGCTCACTCACTTACTCATATACTCACTCAATCAATCAATCACATATTTGCGCACGCACTCTCGCACTGACCTACCCTGTTGCTCACCCACGCATATACTCAATCAATCAATCAATCAATCACTTACTTGCTCATGCATTATCATGCTACTCACCTTCCTCGTTCATTCACTGACTCAAACACACACCAATTTACGTGTTTGAGAACATTAAACCCCTCTATAAAGTAATCATATCTAAACTTATATATGTACGTGACTGTCTATTTAGCCGAGAGCCTGTCAGATAAATATTTAAGGCCTTCACATAAAGATACCAAGTGCATCATTTCGCAATTGACATTACGGTCATTATTCAATATACAACTGTCGAAGTAATGACACCAATCACGTGGTTTACGAGTAATAATGACGCCTAACGCCTACGTTATTGCTTCCCTTAACCGGTGAGACGTTGACGACCAGTTAACTTTTGTATTATCATCCTCAGACTGCCATCATGTGCTGCTCCGTTGACTACAAAATAACGTTTCATCCGAACCGTTTGCTTTACAATGAGAACGGTTCAAACTGTTCCGCATACCTCAAGGCATTAGGACATATTCAGAAATGACACACATTCATAAACTGTTTGCTAGCGACGTTCACCCAACAGCTTTCATGCATTGGCTATTTATTCAAATTAGTGTGGTAGGATATAGACAGAATTAAGGAAAAAGACAAATGTATTGGAATGTGTTTTGATAATCCAGTTTTATGATTCGGCAAATGGCTTATCCTACTCCCGCATGATACGTTATTCAATTGTTGTGATTGAATGACTGCTGTTTCCGTGAATCTCCTCCGTGATATCTATTTTTTCACAGCTCGCATTCAACGAAATTTATGATTACCAATCGAATTTTTGGATGGGACGTTCTCAGTGATGACTGCGATGAGATATATTCAGAAGTGACGATGGCCTTTAATTGTCTTATTTGTGCTTCCTAAATAGACGGACGGATTCATATGTCGAGTGGACACAATTTGAAGGAGTGCGTTGTTTATGGCCTTACACTTCCATTACTTTAATGTACTAATTACACTTCCAAATGTTAATCGATAACAAATTCTTTTGTCGTTAAAATCAATGAATGAACTATCAAATGCATGGAATCCATGGTTTTGATCTCTAGCCGTGATCACGTACTTCTCTAAGATAAACACGGTACTTAATGGTCAGGTGCCAAGTGACACATTTCTATTCGGGCAGTACAGCAGCGTTCTACTTAACCGCACCTTCACTTCTTTTGCATCAAACAATGATGACGTTTGGCGTCTGTGATTGCACCTGCGGGACGCCATTTGCGCCTAACAGCTAGAAAAAGTGTGTAGAATTGGCACACATTTTTTTACTTATCAACGTCCAGGATGTAATAAGTACAGGAGTGTCCGACAATAGCAATGTCCTTCCAAATGTCGTTGAGGAAAACAAGGATAGTACTTGCTTCAGTGCGCTTATTGCTCACATGGGATACCCGCCTGGGGGTTTGGAATTTATGCTTCTAATCATCCCTTCATATGACCATGAACGCTTACATTCAACACAATATCTAACGAAGTATATACAGTAATTGTAGGTTTCCAATATTGTATTCCAATATTCTAATTTTTTTTTCTCACCAGTCGTTTTTTCCTGTTTGTCCGTCAGTTTTATTATCTGACCTTTTGAAATGTCGCCTTCCTGTCGTTCACCACTGTTCGTTGTTAAGGAGTAAGGATACTATGCTCAATACACATGGGTATGTGTTACGTTGTCACTTGGACTCTGCAGTGGTAAATCAATGCAGTTCATTGGCACGAATGATTAGAGAACGCTCAACTTGGTTGGCTTAGCGCAGCGCAGCAATACGAAAACAACACGAGGAATAATTAGGTCACACGATGAATACAATATGCAAATAGTACAAATAGTGCAAATGCGTTTTTATGATTATTAGAAGCGGATGAGCCAAAAATGCAAGACGAAGTATGCTTGATGGCGGCTATTATCGCATGACTTGCTAATTCTTTGTAGAATGCTTGACTAAATGTCCAAATGGCACGTGACCTTTGTAATTATACATTGTGTATGAATGGTACTGGTGTTGTTAGCATTATGCATATCATTTGGGTATCAGTGTGATACGAATGAGAAAATAATCTGCTCGCCCTCGCTGTTTGTAAAAACAACAGCACTTAATGACGCCAATAGGTGGATTATTACTTCTGTTATTACGTCTTGGGCGTAGAAGTTATCTCCAACGGTATATATATATTACCCTTAATGGTGTAATGTGACATATCTATTATTGTTAAGGGCTCTGTTAACCTCTCATTCGGAAAGCATAAATAAACGTTGTATAGCCATAATGAGATATGTTTGTCATGACAACGAAATCGTGGCTTCGATTGGATATGAGCTGTATCTATTCGCTATATGGATAAAAGGTTATTCCACTGCGGTGCATTCGGGGCGACAAGATGCATGGAAGTGGACATGTATTTAAGCAATATTGAAATGCATTGTCAACGAGCTAAAATGGCTCATAGCACCTGATGACAAGATGTAGCGAAACTGGACGTTTACAGTTTGACGCTTTTTATTATGACAAGTTGAATCCCAGCTCAATATAAAAACGCTCTATTGGACATCACATCGAATATCAGAAGAGTTACCCAGGTACGGATAGTCTTTGGTCGTTGAGTTAACTGAGATATTCGCTGTTCATTGATCTTTATACTTGATTTATATTCAGAGAAGCATATGTCACCGTATCAAGAATGCACATAGGCGCCATTGGTGTAAACCTCTCATCATGTGTTTTAAGCATGCGTGTCCCCATAAACAGGACACCCGTGCAAGAGTGTAGATCGCTTAAAATGCGGTACATCTGCCATGCGATGACGTGGGTATTATGTTGCTCTAAAGGGAGCCCTTATGGCACAGCAGTTTTTGTGTAATGGACAGATTCTGTTTTTCTTTGACACCACTTGGAAATTTTAATTTCAGGTTGGAAATTTTAATTTCAGGTTTCCAGTTTCCAAACATCCTCATTGTGATTGAAGGCTTTCAGAAGAACACCGTCTTGAATATGGCTTGGCCCATAGCTGTTCCATTCTGAAAAAAAATCAAAAGTAAATCAGATACTGGCTAGTCAAATACATAACATTAAATATTATAATCTATGTTTAAGTACACAACACAAACCAGCAATTCCTGTGCACGACAAATTCCAAAACAAATTATCTTATAACTTGCGATTCGGTCGTATGATTCATAAGTGTCATTTTTTTATCTGTATACGATCTACTATCAGAATATGGCACCAATTCAAAAGGAAGCACACCGTACTTCGATTTAAGTACGATCGCATCACTACGCCATTGTTTCAGAAAAATCATTCAACAGTGGTGTTATTTATTAGCGATAGCTCATTAATATGCCATAGAATTTTGAATAACATATAATGTATCATTAGATGATATACTTGTAAATTAGAAAACATAGACCTTACCTCTGCCATGTTGATGTGTGAACAAAATTTAAACCATGAACGCAGAAAAACTTGAAGTCGCTGTCGAATAATGGAAGTGAAAACTCTTCTTGTGAAGGCCCGATATCGCCCACAACAACAGATTTGGTTTCAAATGTAGGCCATAATATATTTGCATAATTAAATCGTTCAAAGCCAATCACATTTCAGAAAATAATGTCATAAAATGCAAAACAGCAGAGGGCGGTGGCACGACTATCATGCGTACCTCAATCGAGGTGCGCCGTACTGGGAACGAGGTACGTACCTCGATCGAGGTACGTACTTCGTTCTGCGGTCAGTCCGCGACCTGGTTATGTGTATTTTAATCGCGTGCCAGGGGTAGCTCTTTCGAACTAAGTACGGGAGTATGCACTCCCTCTTAGTTCTGGCGTCCAATGATAATTCCCGACATAAGTCAACGGAATTATCAAGAGTTCCGCTGCTTTACCTAGTTTTAGCTAATAAAATCAACTCACCAAACATTTATAGGGACAGAAGCTGAATTTCAGCAACAACAGTATCTTGTGAATAAGTATTTTGGCCTAAAACACACCAAACGGTTATATCTGAACCCGACTTGGCAACATGGCGGCGAGGTTCCGGACATCAACACCAGCACACACCAACTGGAACATAGGCGAGTTATTTCCAGACACTGGAGCAAGACAGGGGAGGCGCCTCATCAAGTGGAGGTTCCAAACACGAAAGATGGAACCATTCATGCTGGCAAGTGGAGTTACAGCACTGTATGAGAGTATCATCCTTTTCTGTAACACATGGAACAATGCTGTGGCCAAAAACAATTACATTTCAATCACAGATGAGATTTGCAAGGGTTAACAGTCATTTTTACTTGCAGCTTTTCACTACATCAAGTAACAATGAAATTAGAAACCTCTGTTGCTCCCACATTCTCACCAGCATGACAGTGGCAGTATGGGTAAGGGTCTGTAGTGGAAAAGTCTGCCATGGTGCGGTGTGTCCGGTACATTTCGCCAGCCATGTGAATGTCCTCCTTCGAGGGTTGTTGCCACACACGATCCACTATACTCATGGCCAACCGGTCGAGGTAGGAGTCCTGCTTGGCCAACTCTTCCGGAAAATCATCTGGAATGCTGTCAGGGTCGTCGATGCCCAAAAATTTCATGGCCAGCAGCACTGTCATACCCTCAGTGGCAAACTGTCACAATTCAAACCATAATTGTGAATGTTCCATATATTTCAAAATGAAATGGGCATTCTGACACTGTTATGAAATTATCCCGAACTATGTTGTGGATCATCTAACCATAAGGAGGTCCCAGACATGCTGGAAGTTGCTCATAACCTGAGCTCGAGCAGACTTGTGTCCGAACATTTCCTTGATGTTGTACAAAGTGCCACGATCTACACGACTCTTTTGAGAGAAAAAGGTGTCCATGATATCCTGCAAACAGTCGGTAATGGTAATATACAAGTTTTACGTCACTTTTAACAATGAGGTGATATGGCAACGACAATTGATGAAGATGATTGTGATGATGGGACAACTCCCCTTAAGTGCAAACGCCCACTTGACGGAAACCTTTTACTCATGAGCTTCTGAGTCAGCTGCATCCCCTTTAAGAGACCGCTTTGGGAAATGAGCAATTGTGACCAACATGCATAAGTAGTCCCTCTTTGTGGAATTCTTGAGGTGTTTCCAACAAGGCACGGAATGAGTGGCTTGGTGAAGAGGACAAGACTCTTCCTCGCTTGGCTTTGATGATGGTGTCCACGGTTCCACCATCTCCATGACAAGGAACTGGCAAAGCCCTATTCCCTACCACTGGGACATACGACATCAGATTGTCCAGAACATCAATCGTTTCAGGTGTCGACGACGGATTGCCCTGGATGACACCCAGACTAATGATATCAGATTTCTGGATCATGTCATCTGAATAGGCATGAGACGTTGTCCAGGGTATTCGCTTCTTGCTTCTGGCGAAGGTGGCAAGGTGAAGGACGAGGGTACGCTTCACAGCTATCACAAGATCAGCTCTCTGAACTGCGAAATCTGATTCCTGTGGCAGAAACACGGAAATGTCCATCTCGGCTGAAGGTGTACCTGTTGATAAGGAGGCAACAACAGATGGAGCAGCACGGACTCTGTGACTTGTGGCGTAGGCCAAGGAACTAATGATGAAATCAGAGTGGACGCCTTTTTGCTGATGCTTCCGGTGAGCCTGGAACTGGACATTATCAAAGCAAAGGCTGTACCCGGCTGGTGGAGGTGCTGGTGCTGGACCATAGCTGAGCCGTCTCTGGGTCTTGCTTCCATAGCTTGCCTGTAGTAACATTAAAGAAATGGAGCACATAATTTCTGACCTATTAGTAGGGTGTTTATATATATATATATATATATATATATATATATATATATATATATATATATATATATATATATATATATATATATATATATATATATATATATATATATATATATATATATATATAAACTTGCCCCCCCCCCCCCACCCAGCCAGCCATGTGTTAAGTACAGCAGCTTTACATAAATGTTATAAAATACTCTGCCTCCTCACCAAACCACCCCTCTAGGAGCTGCGAAAGAGCCATATCCCTCATGTCTCTATGGTTTGCAATACTATATTCCCCTTTAAGAAGCATGAGGGGGTGGGGGAAGCTAGAGCAAGGCGAGTAGTTACAATGGCACACATACCTCTGCATCTAGTCTCCAGCTCACTACCTTCTGATCATATCCGGCCCTGATGCTGTCGATGTGATTACGTGCGGCATCCACACCTTGTGACACACCGAGAAAGTTCAGGCTGCGGACAATGGTATGAGATACCCCTTGCAGCCAAAAGTCAATGCTCAGCATCGCTTGTATGAAGCTATACTGCCTGGGATTTCTGCTGAAGAATAATATCCCCAACAACAAACTCAGCCGAGCATCCTGCTTGTTGAGAGCCTCACTGGCTGTGAGGAACCCGTACATGGAAAAATCATAAAATAAATTCAAACTTGCCTTCTTTCCTAAGAAACATAAAAAAGGGCAATGCCATTGTTATTATTCTAGTTTATTAAGCACCCTTTATTTAACTAAAAATTTAAATTTGACTTAATTACGAGGTGAAATGATACTTGCCTTCTTTCCTTTTGGGGACCCTTTGTGACCTGTCTGGCCAGAATTTTGGTTGAAGGCAATGCCACTTCCAAAATTCTGACCAGAAAAGGCAGGGTCTGGCTTGCTTCCTCATGGATAGCCTTCCATGAAAAAGCCTCCAGTCGCTCTTTGGTGACGGGAGACTTTAGTGATGAAATTGGGCTGGTCCCCTTGGACTTGGACCGCGCCATCTCGCCCCTAACTTCCTGCACTGCTACTGTGTGCAGAGCAGCCTTTGCAGCTGTCGAGCTGTCGAGTGCCCTGAATGCTCTGACATACTGACTGGCGTCAATATATGCCTTAGCTCGCTCCTTAAAGGAAACTTCAGATATCGTTGCTTCCACTGTTACGGATGTCGATTCAGAGGCGGTACCTTCAGTTGACGAAGGGCAAGACTCAAGAGATGCCCGCTTTGAGGGTGGAGCTTTTGTTGGGGTGCTGTCAGGCACCAATCTCTTGACCCGCTTTGGGGTGTGAGTTGGCCAGGTACGTTTTCCTGTCCTCCTCTTCCAAATGGTTCTCAAGGTAAGGTCTTTCTTACACAACTCGCACACACGATGTTTGGCTGGGGTGTGTAAGTGAGGAAAAGCCTTCCGCGCCGTGTATGGGGAAGTCAAGGACAGAACCTTGAACTTACTGTAAGTTCCTGGGGGCCACTCTTCTCCACAATTAGCGCAGCAGGACATTGCGAGAACTAAAAAGACACAAACAACAGACCACAATGTAACACATTGACAAGCGTTAGATGGATATTATCTCATCTGGGAAGCTAACTTCTACCGGAAGTAACCCAATTTGCATAGCTGAAATGTTAAGCTGGGTAGAATATGAGCTAACTGAGGACGGACATACGCGACGACGTTCATAAGCTTAACGGTGACGCACCGTTTATCCACGTCGTAAGGCTCGATTGAGGTGTTTCGCACTTTGAAAGCTGTTGATTTTATTTGCTATGGATCAGATAACAACTCAGTCTGGGTGTAATCATTCTTCCATATTCGCTGTCTGTTACAATTTGTATTAATTATTCATGAGGTTAGGCGCAAACGCTAGGCTGCAGCCTAACTCAAATGGCGTCAAAACCCTAAAAATCCTGAGGCAAGGTTTTGCTATGGGAAAAATCGATTCGCATGCCGGATGACTAAATTGGGTACCGCCACTTGCCCGAGCCTGATTTTACGCCCCACTGGCAGGATCCTTTGCTGGACTGAATTAGGTACCGCCACTAAACACAGCCTGGTTTTACCTGCCATTGGCGGGCAGGCGAGTGTTTACTTCCACCCCTGGATTAGCTCCACATGAAACCACCAAGGAAACCTGTTTCATATCTCTACCAATCTCTTAATTGTACAGCCATCCGGCTGAGTAAATCTTACAATCATTTTAGAAAAATGCGTATTTCCCAAGTGAGGCGCATCGACAGTTTAATTGTAAAATGTCAAACAATAAATGATCCTAGTTGACATGACCTAGTCGAACATAACAAAACAAGTCACAAAGCCACGAACAAAACCTTCAACGCAAAAGGCTTAACTGACATGAAAAAGTCAACAAACAATCACCATCGCGAAAATACCACACCGAATCAAGAAGAAAATTACGAAAAGGCGATGGGAACGATGAACTTAAGTTATTGCCTATGTTCTTACCGCCATTTCTTCGGCTACAGAACATCGTATTTTCGCTCATTTTGTGTTGGTGAACCGAAAAGCGAAGTTTTGGGACCATCAAAAAAGATACAACAATGTCAAATACATTTTATGAAAATACTTACATAATTATTCGTTCGGTACACAGTCAGATGATGGGTGATTGGGTAGATTTCTATAGATTTCAGCTAACACGAATTTCACTGACAAATGCAGAGAGTCGGAAATATAAACCGGAAGTTGCAGGGGCACTCTGGGACACCGCTCTCCAGGCTTGTATTTCGGAAGAAAATATCAACGGTAAACTTGGAAAGTTATCGAAAATACAGTTTTCCACAGACGATAGGAATATGAAGCATTATCTTGAGCCGAACTAAATAATTACTTTCAACACGGATCGCCTGAAACTCGTCAGAACATGCATATTTCGTGAAAAAAGTGGTGAGTTCTGGGTTGATCGAATGCATCGACCAAAAAAATTAGCTCTATCGGTTGGACCGACAAGGTGATAAATAGAACCTGACGTTGGTCTTTTGGGCTAGCCAGGGGGTATATGAATATCATTTGAAACAATAGTACTTTGTGAAACTCACCATCTCAAATATTTGGGTTAAGACTAGCACCACAAATCTTACTATTTACAATGTAATTTACAATAAGCTCATACGTTTCAAAGTTGATAGGTGTCATCAAGGCCAACCATGTACTGACGTTACAATCTTTGGATTATAATCGCCGGAACATAACACAGAAAACGCTGTTTGACAAAATATGTCATTCGCCGTTCAAAACCGGAAGTTTTATGCAGTCTTGCCGTAGTACATCAGCAATAGCAAAGTATATAATGATACTCCATGATCTATTTGCTTAAAGGAAAACAGATTAATTTTCTTAATCCAACACAATGGTTAGGAACAATTAGACAAGAACAATACAGATGTGTTGTTTTTACCATTATGAGAATGCATTTGGACATTGAATATTGACTTTTACAAAGTTATTCTTTCTATCAGTTGTAGCTAATAATCATTCGTTGGTTAATTGTACCAAATGTAGGAGCGAAGAAGCACATTTCTCGATCGCACAAATTATTTAATATATATCATGTAGTGAAAAGTTTATTCAATGTGTGAAGTATGAATGCCGATTGTTTTTGCCTTGTGTATTCTAATGTAGTCAGATACTTCAGGCGATTTATACCTTGGGCATTCAACTTGCATATGTTTAGCAAGAATATACATGAACAGCGTTAATATGTCTACCCCTGCAGTTTAAATCTACGATATATACCATGTATTGGACGAACATCGCGAAGTTGTGTTGTCCAATAAATACCTATAACCGATCATTCATATGCTGCAAACACCGTTATATATTGCGCAAATAGAACATTAATTAGAAACGTCTTGATTGGAATGAGCTTAAGCATACCAATTAATGGCAATCCAATTAATCAATGGCCCAACATTCGGGTTCATTCAATCTATTTAATTACACAAGACCCATAGCCCTTAATTAATTGAACACGCTGAATTACATGAATAATTAAAAAATAAATTTACTGCAAGGAATGCATTAAGATGCACAGAGCGGACCACCTTGGACATAGATTCCAACGGAAAGAAGATAGTTAAGCGCTGTGGTGTATCGTTTGGGGATGATGAGAAACGGAATACAATACTCAGCGGTCTGATTTTAAACAAAATATAATTTTGAGGAATATATATAATTGAGTTGTATTTTGATAGTTGTAGGACAGTTGATGAGATCGGTTATGATGACTTGTGCAAGTTGGCATGATGAAGAAGAACTAGTCATGCTCATTGCTTACCAACGGGAGGCAACATGTATCTGCCTCACGCTTATTTTCATTTTATGCTAAGATAGTTCCTTGGTTTGATTGATCAAAACATCTAAGAGAGTCAATATGGATTTGTGTTGTACCAGATAACATACCGTCCAGTTAGCGGAAACAATTGTACCTACTCTCCTTCTTATTTTCCACGTGAAGTGAGTGGAGAGAAATGCTGACGAATATTCGTGGGAATACTTAACGTATGATAACAAGTTCATTACGATAATTCTGCCAATCAATAACAATTGAAATAGTGGATGAATTCCTTTAGCATTAGAAATGGCTCTTTAAGGACAGAACGAAGATAAAGAATTAATATATATTGGGAACTGTTGAAAGAATATAAGTTAGAATAGGCCAACCATTACCTGAAAGTAATTTTCCATACTTTAACCGCTGAATAGTCCTTACATCTGGAAGCAATGTGCTGTTTGGCTTCTGCTTCCATTTATTCAGGAAATATTCAAGGTCCACAATGCCTGGGGAAACATATTTGTCATTCAATATATATATTTGATACCTGCCACATCGATTACCGAACGTTATGCCCAATTGTTCTTCATCATATATAAGAAATGTTTGTGGGGGGTGATAGCGGGGCAGAACATGACAGCATACCAACATAGGAGCATGCATCCTCTGATATGCAATAAAACCTTAATACCAGTAATCAAATATTATGCACTTGCTCATTTGTACCCTTAGGTAGATGGAAGAGTATATCTATTCTGATGATTCATATAAGCTATTGCTACTTCAACATCTTGTTGACGTATGTTATCCTGATACCGCTATGCTTATGGAATGTTTGCAATGCATTTGTTCTTTTGGGTTTTTTTCAGATAGACAGTCAATATGCCCATGTTGCCAATCAATCGTGGCTTAATCAATGTTGTTGATATTCATATCATAAGCTAAAGCAAGCATATTTCTCTATGATACCCCAATATGAATAGGTAAAATACAACGTTTCCGCGTCAAAGACTAGTTTTTTGTCATTTAATTTTTCTGCCATCTACAATCTCCGAAGAGATGCGCCTTATTTGCTTTGCCCTCATTTGCTACAAACACTCTAGCTTACGTATTGATGTTCCTGTCCACATTTCGTACAGCAAATAAGCTCGGATTTAGACCATCCAGTTTTTATGACTGACTTTACTGGAAAGGAGGAAAACGTTATACAAATGATTGATAAGTGTGAGTTATTTGATAGCCGCGCCTTATTGGGTTTTAAATCTATTTGTTGACCCACACCATTTTCCTGTAGCTGCATGGAATAATATCGTTATATTATTGACGACTGTTTTACATTTGTGTGTCTGTATGTATGTATGTATGTATGTATGTATGTATGTATGTATGTATGTATGTATGTATGTATGTATGTATGTATGTATGTATGTATGTATGTATGTATGTATGTATGTATGTATGTATGTATGTATGTATGTATGTGTATGTATGTATGTATGTATGTATGTATGTATGTATGTATGTATGTATGTATGTATGTATGTATGTATGTATGTATGTATGTATGTATGTATGTATGTATGTATGTATGTATGTATGTATGTATGCATGTATGTATGTTTGTATGTATGTGTATGCGCATTAGTATGTGCAAGGTCGAGTCGATCGATGGTTCATACACACCCATTTCTAATTCAGTGTGCTCATCAGATTGAGGATGTTATGATATAAAGCCATTATACTGTAAGCGTACTTCCTGTGGGGATCTTGATTGGTGATAAAAGCGTATTTGGGCGGAATCCCTTGCCAGCAAACAAAGCGAAATGGTGTTCACTACTCCCAGGTTCATTTACATTTTAAACCAAAAACAAAGGTATATTTTGGTATGCAATTTGTTTGGCATATGGCATATATCATATCGCACGAAATTTAAATCAATAAAATAAACTTACCTTTCAAGACATACAATTTAGAAAATTAGGTGCCAGTGTTGGAGAACAGCTCCCCGTTTTTTGTTCATTAACATTAAAAGACTGGACCTTTCGTTATTGATAACAAATCCAACTGTCCCGAGGCAGAAGACGTACTAGCACCATGAAATCGACTTGTTTTGAAATGTTATCAGCTAAATGATGGTAGACCTCTTTATTTATCAATGTATAACATTATGGAACCCTTTTGATGCTGAAAAGAAATTGTTGAATCTAGCTGCTATTCATTAAATATTTACATTGAATTTAATACCAACTGTGTGTAAACTCAAGACAGGCAGTAACGATGCTCAGTGGGCGATAATCATTAACTCCTGCTACTCTTATGCTTTCTTTACAATAACTTTCACCTATGATATCGTGATAGCTCAAGAAGTATGATTGTTTCAACGATCCATTCTGCATGTTCTGTCATTGTGCAAATCATCTTTGCAAGGAAGATGTTGGTGGCACCTGATTTCAATCGGACCGTTTTTCATTAGTTCGGTCATGATTTCTTAATTTCCTGTAGCATCTGTAATTAAGCTGTTGTAAACCATGGCATATTCCCATTTATGTTATTGTCTACTGAATGATCCGACACACCTGGGTTTCTGAATATGCTTACCCAACTGGCTATATGATTGATATAAGTTTGTGGCAGTTAAAATTTGCATTAATAATAATGATATATCATTATATGGGAGCCTGTGGAAGTTTTCGTCAATTTATAACAGTATGATTTGAGTGCTTGTATCAAATTTTGCATATCAATGACTTTTTCTTCTTAAACAGACATTATATTTATACAATAGAATAGACAGCAATGTTCACACGCGTTGCTGGAAAAATATTACTTATATCTTGAAAACATTTGGATCATTTCATTGACAATAAATGGAATTTCACAACGGCTTAAAACCTCGGCAATTTACTGTTAGTTCGCTGATAGGATGGACTTTTTATCGCCAAATTGTGAGCCGATGTCTCTATTTTCAAGTCAGAACAAAATAAGAATTTTAAAATAGGCTTGCGTGTCGATATGCCATTTAGCATTTAATCTGCGGACAATCTGTATTGCAGTTCCTTAATCGCTGGTCACATGACCCGCTCCAAAGTGGGGAAAATGGGGAAACCACTTCCTGTCAAAGAAGGGAGAATGAAGTTTTCCGATAACGAGTACAACTCGGCTGTAGTGATTTCCCGCCCCAACCTATGTTTTGTCAACCCATAGTTAGCACTATTACATTCCTGAAAAAGGAGTTTTACTTCCTCGTTTCTCGTCAGGAGATGTATCCGACCGGTGGCTTAATGATATCGTGCTGGATCTTCGTTCCAGCCTATGGGTTTTGTGCTCATCACAGCGTTGTTTAAAGTGATGTAAAACAACAGCTTCTCGTTAGGTCTTCAGTCGCCGAAGAGACTTATGGGCAAATAGAATAGCCTTTGAAAATCATACTGTAAGAGTTTTAAACTTAAGCAAGAATATATGTGACTCATTATCCCAGTTGATGTTATACTACCGTTCTAATAAACAAGGGGCAACAATAGGAATGCAATATTTATGGTTCCATTTATTAAATAGAGCATTTATAACTACATCACATAATAATTTATTCAAATGCTACCCCCATATGTCATACGTGGCCACCAAAGATGACATGTTATCTCAAAATAGTCGCGTCTTGCTTGTCAAGAATGTGACTGTGAGATGCAAAATGATGCAGGAATGTTAATACGGTTTTGTGAACACAAGAGTCGCTTGGAATGTTGTGTGCGTCATACTAATCATCTGACGTCATTCATGTTTAGTAGCCCCGACCATGCTGAGCTGCTACGCGTTATTGAACCAGTGACAGGTATGGCAATTCTTTGTTGTCAGACATAAACATAGCCGCCTCACACAAAATAATTTATAAAATGAAAACATGTTTTAGTTTAATGCAATGCTCCGATGGAAAAACTGTGACCAGCTTACATCTGTACCCAATGATGCAGATTTATATGGTGGGATCAACTGTTATGGATACGTCACCCACAATCCTCAGAATAGCTTAGCCGTTTGTAAACAGATCGTATCATATAGTTAAATGCTCCATGCACACGACAAACGCATATGCCCTCTTTCTTAGCCACCTGATTTTCCACTGCTGTCTTAACCGCCAGACCTAAAGTCATAGGCAATCTTTTTTAGGACAAAATATTTCAACCTTCAGCTCGTTGTGCCGATCTTCACTTGGAACGCAAACAGGAATAAGGAATATTATTTTGTTTTGTGGTTGTGGTTATTGAATATATGAAAAAGTCGAACATTCAATTACATATCAACTGTCATTGTACAGTAATTGAATGCGAAGATGGAACAATAATTTGCGAAGCGTCCGTGCACTTTTATGGTCTGTCTTTTTGGCAGGCCTACTTGTAAATGATTGATGCTCTAGTAATGATACCGCTGTTGGTTTTCTTGGAAGAGGTAAACTTGCTGTGTGCGTTGGTCGGGGGTGGCTTACGTACATCAGTTGACATCTGTCATCCGAAACAAACTTATGATGATATAAATACTTTCCTGATTAATGTATTGACGACAGACCACTTCCTGCCAGCTCAACGCGCTAACGTCAATATCTTTACTGCAATCAACCAATCACATCAAACCCATTGTGCAGGTAACCCAAATACATTAATGCTGGCTTGTATTCTTTTCTGAGGCATTGTATGGTTTACCTCGTTACAAAATTGTATGTATTGCAAAATAGCAAGGAAGGGGATGACAAAATAGGTTGTACCATGCAACACACACAAGATTACTCATCTATATTAAATCATGATAGAAATGCTTTGTCTACGATTTTCGTCCAATATCATTGGATAATTGTGTCAGGTGATAGCTGTCACAACAGCGCCGTTTATCATCGACGGTACGTGTCAGCTGGTGCGAGAAAGATAATAACACCACGTTAGCTCTGTTACATATATCAACAGCTCAACAGAATGTCCCCAAAAACCGTGATAAGCAACACTGACAGCAGTTCATATCACCTGCGCATGTGTCCTGCGCCTGTGTCCATTGTAATATGTGTAAGAAGACTGCCACAGGTTCATTTGTATGCAAGGTAATAATACCACTTTAGCTCGGACAATTTATTAAATGTGTGCTTATGCTCAACAGAACCGGCTCGAAAACTGTCATTAGCAACATTACCAGCAGTTCAAATCACCTCATAGATTTATATTTATTCCACTTCGGCAAAGGTATAGACCCGTTGAGCCAGTTACTTAATTGCATGTTCAAAGAGCAGATAATCGGATAATTGAATTGTGAATAAACATGTAAATCATTCACATACATTCTGATGCCATCGTCATTGGTGTGAATTGTTATGCAAATATCTGATGAGGTAATACACACCCTTCAGTCTTAGTTTACATAAGAGGTTGCAGAGACCACAGAATTGTACGCACTGATATATCCCTCACTGATATTGCTAATTAAGGAATAACGAAATACAACAATATGAGAACCTTTTATTTACGTCGCCAAGCTGGTCATGGCTTCGGATAGGTAATGTGATCAATTAGCTACATGAAAAGTCAGGTAGAAAATGAAATATTGAGGTTATAAAGGCATGTTAATTATTTATGGTTTTCTTACCTTTCCGATAATGTTTGTACGCTACTGAAAATTATTTGCAGCTTAATGCATTACCTTGTTTTATAGAGCACTGAAGAATTCGGATCTGTCCTTAGTGGTCTGTATTTCGCCTCTTAATCCTTTATGAATATCGATTTACTGTTAAATGTTTAATGCATGTACTTACGTGGCATATCCTCTTCGAGTTGAGTCATATCATATGATATTTATACATTTATCACTGCTCGTAGATTGTGAATTTTTCAATGAAGTCGATATTTGCCACGTGAGAGATTGTGATCATATCCACTTGGCCCAGCTGTTTAACCCACGGTCCACTCATCTCCAATGTTGCATTGATTTGACGCCTTCGTAAATGATCAAGATCTTTACCGCAGGGGTAGGTACAATGTATGATGGAATAAGACGCGGTGATTGATTCTGATATAAGTATGCTCTTGTCATTGCGTGACAATCAATCGGTCTCTCGAGGCAATATGGCCCTGACGTACTGTAAGTTTTGATTAGCTCAAGTAATGCTTATCTTTGTGTGTGTTATTAACGCAACGAATATTGCAATTTGGCATGTTTTGGAGTGATAATGCACAAGGCACGCCTTACTTGACGGGGCTCAACCCACGATTCGACTTGTGTAATGTAATGAAAGATGAAGCCTGTTGTTGGAGTCCACGGACCAACAGTTTGCTTTACACACGGTGTGCACATAGGATAAGATGTCATTAAGTATATCCATCATGGCCCACAGGCTAAATTCCCAGTCATTGGTGATTGCTGTACGATGATCAAGGACACGTCGATTTCTATGATTATGGCTATCACCCGTTGCAATTATCAGCTCCGGAGATATCAGACAGTCTCAATGGATTTAAGATAACAACAACATTATTCCGTAGCCTGGAAGTAAGAAGATATCATTTTCAACGGTGAAGTAGCGAATAGTATTTTCTCGCCAACACAATGGCGGAGTACATATAAAGCCTAAGGTTATGAATCAAGCTATATTATGACTTAGCGTATAGCCCAGTATAGTACAACATGTATAGTAAAAAAGCTGCACACAAACGAATATACAGGTTGTTTGTTTTTCAATGTTTGTTCGATTAGGATTTAATTCATAACGAAAATATCATCACATTGTTGATAATATTTGCATGTAGCTGAGGAATGGTTCACCAAGAATATTGTACATTTGTATCCGTTAATGCCACAGCCGAAACGCTAATCAAAGAATGTTCTCGATCAATCAAGGTCGCCAGATTGTGCTAGCAATACACTATTTGGCCATTCACCGTAAGCCAAGCATATGGCTTCACAGAGTTGGATAAGCAGATGTTCCATATCCCCAGTTGACTACTACAACCATGTGACTCATCACAATGAAGAAAATGTTCACACTGTAAAGGTAAGATGCGATGCGTTTTGGGATGTGTTAAACACACTTGCTTCACATCAACTAGATTTCATAGTATTATTCTACCATTGGTCCTATGATATCCAGCATATGGACCGGCTTGACACGAGCTTCCTGACAACACATACGAATCTTTTGCATGCTATGATCAGGCCTCGTCAAATATTTCTACTGGGGGCCTCGTTCCGGAACAGTTAATGGCTATCTTGTTAAAACGCAAATGATATGTCGCCGCATTTGTCATCGGTGGCCTTCTTGGATCATCGATCTTTAATTGTTTTTAGATTAATAGGTATTACTACTGAATGAATTTTAAATGGCATGGCTGTGTCGTCCGCTATACCTGGTAGCGTAAAAGAACAATGGACATATGGAAATAAGGGAGCTTCGGAAAGTCTTCTGTAAGACTGGGTGTCATTGAATACAGTGAATATAGGAAGACAGCGAGGATTCTATTAATCACCATATCAATCAGCCATGCCCTATGATATGGTAAAAAAAAACTTTAAGCACAATGGTTGCGGAATGATCTTTCCTACAAACTAAGCCAATTTATAGTATACTGCTTCTGCTAAACGGTGCGAAAAAAGAAAGCCTGTGTATTTTGCAGAGGTCGATTGTATTCGTGTTGTGAGCCGGATAAAAAAGCTCGACTTCATAGTGGGCACATCGCCAAATTTTGCATCGAACGTAATTAAGCCAAGCTAATGTTTATCGCGTTTGAGTCCAATTGCATGAGGCTCAAGCGCGGGTTATTACGTCAAATGAATAAGATCAAATCAGAGAAAAAGGCGGCATACGCGATGTACAGCCATGCCAATGTGCTACCACCTGCATCACGAAAAGACAATTATTTTATTGGAAGTTAGGCATTACAGGGCTACTGATCACATTTTGTGGTAATTTTGTGTATGCATGTACAAAAATAGTTTACATGACCGCATGTGCTACACCATTCTCCACAAGACAAGATCGACGGCCCTGTCAGTATATCCTTTTCTTTTGCTTATACCATCAATTCCACTTATGTGCATGTCATATTAAAGCATATAAATGGGTGGTACTTGGATAAATGGCTTGGCTGGTTACGCAAATAACCTTCCCAAAAGGCAATGCATAATTTGGTGGAACGGTTTATAGCGCTGCTGAAAGCCACAGTTTACTGTGATGACCAAGAAAAAAAAGTTTATTGATATACACAATAGCGGCGAGCAACTTTTTGGTCGGGCATGGGGAAAAGACATCAAGGTACCTAAATAATTCATTTTATTTACAACTATTTCAGACCTTCCTCTAAAACTACTTCGATTAAGCCATTCGAAACTACTGACACTATCTATTCCAAGCGTGAATTATGGAGTTGCAAAAATCCATTTAACCTGACAAAAATTAAAAGGTTTAGTATATACATTTATATGTAAGATTAATCCAACACTATGCTCATATCGAAACGTCAACTCTGTAGCTACAATTCGCTGTTGCTGCAGAATAAGAGCCACGGATTCTATTTTGGGACAGAAACAAAAATAGGCAACTAAATGTGGTTTTCTTTGCCATTATAAGTCACTACATTTAATGCGCTTCCTAGAACGAGGTTCACGCCACCGCATTATTAGCAAATATGTCCGGCGGAAGATATTGTCATGAAACGTTTTTCAGTGGAGCTATTAAGAGCATAGTAACACAAATGACCATGATGGTTTTCATTCCGGCTGTTTATCGCTAAGTCTAAAGTGGTTAGGTGCGTTGCCACGCCCACCGCTGACGCATTTTCACTCACGTAATCGCTATTGGGACATGAGGGCGTTAATTTCCTGGTAGAAAGTTAAGTATAATTGCCTCTTGTTACCGCCTCAAGACAGCTGTCTGCCTTAGGTTCAAACCTGAGTATTTCCACGTGTTTGTCCGCTGTCGGTCTGCTTTGTGAAGCCGTGCACGTCAACCATGTTTCCATTAACACCTGCTGGCACGTGGCGTTCTAAGGTTAGGCTGCTTTTATGGTGAACCCGCCTCTAGGAACTATAAAACATTCGCTGATATACCTTTAAACCAGTATGCATTGTTCTGCTGGTAATTATGGGATGCCTTGGTATAAATATGGATTTTTATATATACATACAAATATATGTATATATAGATATATATATATATGTATATATAAATATAAAAATATATATGTATATAATTATATATATATATAAATATATATATGTATATATATATATAAATATATATATACATATATATATGCATATATAAGTATATATATATATATGTATAGATATATATGTGTGTAAATACATGTATATATTCATATATATATACATATTTTTATTTATTATATCAATATATACACATAGACATTTTATTTATATTTATATGTATTTTGATATATATATTCCTATATATATGCATATATATATAAATATATGCATCTATATATATATATATATATGTCTATATATATATATATATATATAGTATATATTATCCATTATATATATATATAATATATATATATTATTAATCCACGCGTATGTATATACCATATATATATATATATATATATATTATATATATATATATTATATATATATATATATATATGTATATTTATATATATATATATATATATATACTTTATATATATATAATGTATTATATATATATATATATATATATTTATATATATATATATATTCATATATATATATATATATATACATATGTATTTTTATATATATATATACAAATATATACATATATGCATATGTATATATATATATATATATATATATACATATATATATTATATATAAAATACATATGTCTATATATATATATATATGTATATATATATGTATATATATATATATATATATATATATATATATATATATCTATGCATATATATATATATCTATGCTATATATATATATATATATATATATATATCTAGAAATATGGATTTTTATATATACATATACAAATATATATATATATGGATATATATCTATGTATATATAAATATAAAAATATATATGTATATAATTCTATATATATAATCTCTATATATGTCTCTATATATATCTATATCTATCCCCCCCTCTATAATCTATACATATATATCTGTATATATATATACTCTATCTCTCTGTATCGATATATCTGTGTGTAAATACCTGTATATCTTATCTATATATCTTCCCCTTTTTCTTTTATTTATATAATCTATATGCATACATATATAGAGCTTTTATTTATCTTCCTATGTATTTTGATATATATATTCTTATATATATATATGCATACATATATAAATAAAAATACCAATTTCTATATATATATATTCTATATATATATACATATATATATACCATATCTATATATATATATATATATATATATATATATATATATATATAGTATATCTATATATATATATATATATATATATATATATATATATATATATATATATATATGTATATGCATATATATATATATGATAAAATGATTAATATCCTCGAGTGCATCATTTAGTTGTGTTTTTCAACTTCAAGCGTACCTAGCAGCCCGCCTAATAAGGGGTTTTGAACATAATTACATATTATTTCTGCTGTTATGATATTACCTTTATTCTAAACCCGATGGCAACCATCATGGTCATTTTGGGGGTTGTAGGCATACACCATGAACAGGCAACCAAGCTGTTTCTTCCACCTGCCCCAATAGACTTATCTCGCTTTCCTTATTAGCTGGTCGCTACCGAGACGCAGTTTCGACCTGGTTTAGGCTCATTTATATTAAATTTTTACTGGGCCTGATGTTTGTGCATTGCATGACTTCAAACGCTGTGGCGAAAAATAGTTCAGTTTTGTATTTGATCACTATCGTCACTCAGAAAATAGATAAAACCCTTCTTAGGTGCCAAGAACTAATTGATTTACGTGTTGAGACTACCCAAAATGACATTTGATGCGATCAGTCTCATAAAGCCATAAACGTCAGCTTGTAAAACGATATAACTTAGGTTCAAACCCCACCTATACCATATTATTGATGGGCGTTTGACACTCTTTCCTAATAAGTTATATTCGCACGTTTTTACCTTTAAATGTATATAAAACTTATTACGTCAACACTATTGCCTTTCATTTCCACTTAAAATGAAATGAAGCTATTTTAATTCTGCCTGACCATGACGTTGTCAATAGTCACCGGTCGAAGATAATCAAGCAACAACTGATTGTATTTATTATCGTTTTGATGGTTGATTATGTGCAACTCCTATGTATAAATAAAGCAAGGCATTATAGATAAATAACGCAAGACGTCTCATTAATCTAACTAGGTGCCCATGGTATCCTTCAGTCGCGGTGTTTACGAACATCTCCCTTTGGGTATAACTAATCATGTGGAGATTGCTGGTGTTTACTTTGTGAATAATGTAGATGTCAAGTCCCGCAGGCGGTGCTGTACCTACAAACAGATTCAATACCCCATCTTCCCCCCCCCCCCCACGCACCTGCTCTCCCACGCAAACAACGGTATTTTTGTCAGCGTGTCTCATTGTATATGAGGGTTTATTTGTGTATACCATTTAATCATAACAAACCAATGCTCACCCTATGGATCTGTTTTGCTTACTTGACTTTCTACATCATTATATCGCGATTGAAGCATAAGCCACGGCTCATACTACCTAAGTGACTGAGCTCAATATGGATCGGACCAATTAAAGTTAAGTACTCGAAACGATTTCCAGACCAGAATATGCTGAAGACTGTGTATGCTGCGACCTGCAGACGTCTACTGACTACTCTGTGGTATACATTCAGCGAACGGTTTCCTAATGACAGTCTATGTAACGTTATTTTTAAACCGCAGGGTTCTGCAGGCATGGCAACAATGCAACAACACAAGCATTCATGAACTAGTGGGTATTTTGACGCCAGGCCACGTCCATGTTTACTGCATCTGCATACGGAGATAAGTGCAACCTAACTATGCCATACTCATGTAACGACCACTCTATGACGTCTTTGTATTACCGTTTGTACGCAGCTGGCTTGTTGTGTTAGGATATTTTTATCACGGAAAGTTGACTATATCATCCCACGCAGCATTTTGTTTATACGCGAGCGTATATTATGAACCGTAATATGCAGTCAACACATGCTTGTTTTATCAGACTGCCAGTTTAACCACAATTCACGATAATGGGCTAAGCAAGCTTTCATTGCACAGGATTTGTAATTCGTTGTAATTGGCCGCTAATGAGATATATAATTAGATGTTTTGACGTTCGTGATATAAATAATTAGTGAACAATTGAGAAATTACTCATGGCATACGCATGCGGTCGCTCCGTTTTAAACGGCTTAAAGAAATTTGTACCTCTATTTGAAAAGCTGTAGGTACTACAGTACCACGCGCATACTATAAAGCCATATCCCAAATAACATTGCCAACCAAACCGATAATTACTTGTAAATACTAATCAGTGGTGCCTTAATACCATGATAATACGACGTATATTAAAAAAAGCAAAAGAATATGTATGTTGCTTGTGGGATATAGGCCTTTGGTTGGCCTTCCCTATAGCACAGACATCACCAATACTGCCATCGTGAGCGTATCTAGCGTTTATTGTTGAGTGCATTTATGTGCAATTTTTTATCAAATTGGGGATTAAACAACGGTCACTGCTGACGTCATACTCTATGGACGTCCACACGCTTGTAGATATAGGCCCATGACGCATGGTCAGCAAAAGTAACGGAAGGCGGGGATAACAGCTACCACCAACAGTGGGTGTGGCTAAATATAGAACACCAATTTTGACATTAGACAAGATGTGATATACCAGTTTCACACTAACTTCGTAAATATCATATTTTGGAATCTCTTTCGTATTATGCCATGGTATTACATATATGTTTGAAAACAGCCTGCATATATAATACAATATCTGAACAATCTTCATTTCCAAATTGCGAACCTGTCGTCTACTGTACTAAACATCTAGCGTTCGATTCAATAAGATGCAGTTCGCCTGTCGTACAGTCGACAGCATTCACAAATATACAGAACGCTGCCGATAATTTAAGGATGAGCAGAGTCCGGGGAATGTTAAGACAGCTGCCAATGTTTGAATGATTGCTTAATTCGATCAACGTTACATTTATTGAGAAAACTATCCCTGCCTCCACGAGCATTAAACATCTCGACAAACGACGCACTCTATTTGTGCAATCTAGAGCCTTTTCCGTGTTATACGAAACACCAGATATAACACTTTACCCATGTGATTGCCAAAGAGTTTCAACGAGTTATGTTGCATTGTTACATATTGTTATACTCCACAAGAATGCAAAACCAAGGTTAAGTAACTCATGAGGGCAATCTTACTTAGGGAATCGTATACTTCAATGATTCACGATGGGGCTCTAATGTAGCATCGTTTGATACTAGAAGTTGAATTGCCCATCCAATTTCTTGTTGCTTTGTGCCCTGGTACGCTTCCTTCAACAATCCGACAGCTGCCTCTATGAGAGACCCCTTTTGAAGGCAACTACTCCTTTGTAGCAGATACGACTTGAAGTTGGCAGAGAAAAAGAACTGACTGGTTACAATTAATTATTCTATAAATGGTTTCCCTGCCCTGATTCCAATTTTCCTTGGGATAATTTGATGCAATTACACTGGTTGTTTTCTTCAATTCAAGTGTTATCTACAAAGGATTTGCTAACATTTCTCTGCGCCTCTACATATTTTGCATACTTTGTAAAACCCAGCACGTGAAATATATTCGTTTGCATCTGTTATCACTTGCCGTATTGGTAATATTTATCTTCTCACACTTGGTGTATTGGTGATATTAATCTTCTCACACTTGGCGTATTAGTGATGTCTATCTTCTCACACTTGGCGTATTAGTGATGTTTATCTTCACACACCTTGCGTATAAGTGATGTTTATCTTCTCACACCTGGCGTATTAGTGATGTTTATCTTCACACACCTTGCGTATAAGTGATGTTTATCTTCTCACACCTGGCGTATAAGTGATGTTTATCTTCTCACACCTGGCGTATTAGTGATGTTTATCTTCACACACTCAGCGGATTAGTGATGTTTATCTTCTCACACCTGGCGTATAAGTGATGTTTATCTTCTCACACCTGGCGTATTAGTGATGTTTATCTTCTTACACCTGGCGTATTAGTGATGTTTATCTTCTTACACCTGGCGTATTAGTGATGTTTATCTTCTCACACCTGGCGTATTAGTGATGTTTATCTTCACACACTCAGCGGATTAGTGATGTTTATCTTCACACACCTTGCGTATTAGTGATGTTTATCTTCTCACACCTGGCGTATTAGTGATGTTTATCTTCTCACACCTGGCGTATTAGTGATGTTTATCTTCTCACACCTGGCGTATAAGTGATGTTTATCTTCACACACCTTGCGTATTAGTGATGTTTATCTTCTCACACCTGGCGTATTAGTGATGTTTATCTTCTCACACCTGGCGTATAAGTGATGTTTATCTTCTCACACCTGGCGTATTAGTGATGTTTATCTTCTTACACCTGGCGTATTAGTGATGTTTATCTTCTCACACCTGGCGTATTAGTGATGTTTATCTTCTCACACCTGGCGTATAAGTGATGTTTATCTTCTCACACCTGGCGTATTAGTGATGTTTATCTTCTCATACATTGATATCATTTCGTTTAGCCAGTGATACAAGCAATTGATCCATTTTCGTTTTGGTTAGTTGCCGTGCTTATGCTTTGGCACACACTATATGCATATAGTTTTGTAAACTGCAACTGTCTTTCATCGGCAAAGTCCTTCGCCCCAAAGGGAGTGATTGGAGGGGGAGGAGGGGGTGAGAAGTATATTATTATTGTGGAACGTTGGAGAATATTTTGCTGTTTTTGTTCAGAATATGTTTGCCTTTGGATGATAATTTTTCTTCTAGCTAACAATGTGTCCTTGCGCTGTGTAGCATATGTTAGACTTATTCAATAGGAGCTGCATGTTGGAGTCCCAGATGTGCTGCATCCTGGTGGGCGTGATCTTTTATTGAATGAATGCCAGTTGCGTGCTCCAAAGTTCTAGCTAAATGCTCGTTACGCGCCACACATGCTAGCCAGTCGGGACTGTGATTTGCTTCCAAAGGGCGGATTATCACCGATCGTCATTGTGCTTATGAACACTCGTCGTAATTATAAACGTATGTGGCATTAAAAACTCCACATCTAATATCTTAAATTAACACCGACGTGTCATTAGATACTCCACATCTTCTGTCTTAAATTCAGACCTACGTGCCATAAGATACTCCGTGTCTGTTATCCTAAATTCAGACCGACGTGCTATAAGATACCACACATCTTATCTTAAATTCAGACTGACGGGCCATTAGATAGTCAACTACGAAGAATTTTCATTATTAAATTATGTACAGTACCAGTGGAAAACCCCAAATGGAATCAAACCAGCTCGCACTGATCTGTTTCCTCCCTATTCGTGCTGGCTCTGAAGAAAACGAATGTTTGATGATGTCATGTACTCAATGGTGTCACTCAACTTGCTCGCCCAGTTGTACAACTCGTGGAATGAAATCCATGATAAAAAACGGCAAATTGCATAAATTTTATCTACAAGTTTAGATATCCCTCTCAAGCTCTTGGGTATTACTGCCATTATCATGATTCATTACAAGCGCCAATTATAGAATAGCGTAAATCAAATTAGAAGAGAAAAAGTGTTGGGTTACCTCGTCAGAAATAATCGTCAGAACATTACAATTACCCTGCTAATGAACCGTAAGATCACATGATTACAATATAATCATTAGCTCTGCCAATAGCCTTCCCTTTGTAAACAAATGACAAGATTTTTTCCACATTGCATGAAATATGCATTCATTGGGCGCAGCCGAGACGCTAAGAAACTGCTTTTATACAAATTATGGATAATTGAGATGTTATATATGGTGACATTGTATTGCGCAATGCATCACTTATGTTGGCAAAAGCTTAATATTTTTTTACCTGTGAATGAGCTTCAGTAACCAGGGTACCGAAATACCTACATCGCTATCAAATGGACAATCATTTGATGCGGAGCTAATTGACAAAGTGTGTTAAAACTGCTCACTTGGAAAATTGACTCAGCCGACGTTTGATTAGAGGACATTTAACCGAGATGGAAAGCAGCAGCTGTGTTATATTGTATATTGGCTCTCCTCAACAGCTTCCTTGCCTGCTCATCAAGTCACCTGTTGGCCGATGCCGGCATATATATGTACTCTTCTGGAGTGTGTAGCAATAAATGACAAAGGATTTAAATTCTTTGTTTACTATTAATCGTATCTGTATAATAATGCAACGCATTATGGTTAGCGGATCACATGCCCACATATGTTGTGCTACACACGGGCAGTAATTGTGGTCTTCGACGATAAAAGTTTAACGTAGGATTGTCATGCTCCGTCTCTAGTTTAGTGCCTTAACACGCACAATCAATGAACTCGCAGTTCATAACCCTGAGGCTTTTAGGCTCATAAGTATATACGGATGATAATACCAGGCGACGTCTGGCAATGCACGATGTCATGACGATATGTTTTGCTTCTCTTGTCACAAGCACCTGCAACGAATCCACAAAGAATAAGGCTGCCTAACTGTATCAGGTAAAGTCGGTAGACAAGCACCTGCTGCTCCTAGATGGGAATTCCCGGTGCTTTGCTTTTTCCTTAACCAGTGCGCAATTTGGCTAATTATTGCAATTTATTTGGGCATTGCTTGGTATCTACTGTATAGGTGAAGCACAATAATCAAGACTAATGTCTTTAAGGCAATTGGTGAAGGCAATAGGTGACCGCAATAAGTGAACGCAATAGGTGAAGGTAAATAAGTGAAGGCAATAGGTGAACGCAACAGGTGAACGCAATAGGTGAACACAATAGGTGAAGGAAATAGGTGAACACAATTGGTGAAGGCAATTGGTGAACGCAATAGATGAACGCAATAGGTGAAAGCAATAAGTGAACGTAATAGGTGAACGCAGTAGGTGAACGCACATGGTGAAGGCAATAGGTGAACGCAATTGGCGAACACATTAGGTGAGCGCAATAGCTGAACGCAATAGCTTAACCCATTAGGTGAACGCACCCTTATGCCAGCTGACTCGTTCCTTTGCAACGATTACAACCCGAAAGACCTAACTTCTGATTCGTGTACATGTTAGCAGTACCATATATTTGACATCTCTATTATGATTTATCTTGTTTAATTTCCTAAGATAATAATGAACCGTGGATTAAAGACGACTATGGCTATCAGCAACTGGATATTTCTGAACCTCATCTCTTAAAAAACCACGTTAGTCATCAAGCTTGCTGATGTTCGCGCTCTTTATAGAGATGTCATATGGGGTTGCGTCTCTAAACATATGTTGCATAGCTGTGGTTAATGAACTGCTCAACAGATTCTGGACTGCATCCTGCTTCATTCCAAACCGCAAACCCTGTACAAACTACGTCATCCTTGTCCAAGTGAATCAATCTTTCCAATGGGTTGTTAGGTTTAACTTACCTAGTAGCTAGGTACCCATCCCAACACCATATTAATCAATATGGATTACTCTAGTAATCGAAAATCGGGTACCGCCTACAACCAAGTCTATCCTCGTTCAACCACACATGTGCCATCACGTGGCAATCAGGCAGCGAGCCCATGTTAATACAGCCCTCCCGAGTTGCTGCACACCCAGGGTATCTCGCAAGAGTGGAGACTGACCGGTCGAGTGTCTCGCGTGCAGATGCTTTGGTAGGCTGAAGACTGTGTGTACTAAGGTCCATTGTCCGGCTAAAAAACAATGTTAGCTTCATTGCCCAGTAACATATGTTCGGCACGCCCCTTTACGACAACAGGTATTTATATATTTAAATATATGTATGCACATATATACATATATATATATAAATTTATTTGCATGTATAAATATACATATGGATATATATTTATATATATGTATATATCGATATTTATATATATGCATACAGGTGCACTTATTCACACTCAAAATTATATATATATCTTTATATATATAAAAATTATATATATATATATATGTATATATATATACATATATCTATATATATATATATAAATATATATATATATATATATATATATATATATATATATATATATATATATATATATATATATATCTCTCTCTCTCTATATATATATATATATATATATATATATATATATATATATTTATATATATACATAAATACTAACCGGCCTTGGGCAGTGACTATTAATAGTATCGAGAGTTAATGGGCCGTGTGGGCGCTTATCAGATCTGGTTTCATGGGGCTCATATGAGGTCATTTTGTCCGAGAGCTAGGGTCAATCATGTGACCAAGTGGAATAAACTAGCACTAGTACTGACGTCATACGGCATACACTCCATATGTACCCCTAAGCCGTTAACGACGATCATACCCTATGTGACACAAGATCGGATAAATGGAAACCACACAGGGCTTATAGCGCAAGATATTAGCATCGTCTGAAATGCAGGCGTTTGGACATACTGCTGAAAATAGATTTTACGAGGTCCTGGAATAGGTTGATCTCAGAACTTTCAATGAGAAATCTTACCATAAGTGTAGTTTATAACAAGTTGTCTATCGGAGCCAGGAGTTGATGATCGATGCTGTAATTCCATACCAATAAAAAAGCAAAGTCTTTCGCAATCCTCAAAAAAAACCTCTGGTATATGGGTCTTCTGTTACCCTCGCTTTTCTTATGCAACAGTTCGAAATGTTGTGGCTTTTCTGTCTAACAAGACTCTTACTAATGTGTGGGCGGCCGCGTAGTTTTATCCCGGTTATGCAACGGGATTCTTCATCAGTGGTTATAGAAATTTAGTGTTATCCGATCAACCTGTGGACAGGTGATCAGAATCCATCTGGATACAGGCTATCACTGCTGCGTGTACTCCGCCAAGACAGCCGTACCGTTGCCACTTTCATATACAGAAAAAGACAGTTACCATAACTTACATCATTTGTTTACGAACATGCCGAAAACTTGTTGCCAGCGAGTGTTCTGAGCGCTGATGGTTGGCTCTCTTGGTCAGATCGAAAGTACATTAAGTTGCGCATATGTACATAGTTAGTCCATGAAACATTATGTATATTGCGGTTAACCTTGTGATCTGATACAGTTTCAACTTCTATAAGAGTGCACGCGTCCTCGTAAGCTGTGACTCCCTCTGAGGTATATGACTTAAAGTGTGCCATACGGATGTGACAGTTTATTTTGGGGGTTGGTTGCGCGACATATATTGTGACTTCGAATTTAATCTCAAAGAAAGGAATTTATATGGTCGCGTCATCCCCACTGATCGAGTAAGAAATAATTGATTTATATAAAATGTATCCATACGCTGACAGGAAGTGGTGAGGTAGTATTATGAGGTTTGACATCGGGACAACAATTTGTCAGTTACATACTGCCGACAGCTTTCATTCAAACCGGGCATAATGTGTTTTCTTTCATTATTATTACGAAGAATGTGTGGTTTTGATTTGTAACTCGCCGCTGGTTAAATAGCGTTTCCTTCCTCTCGTATATTACATTTTATACATGTATCTCACACCCGCCTCTCACACCAGCCGGTCTCAATGAATAATATCTACAGGCACTTTGAGCTGACGAGCTGCAGTCTGGAGGCGTTTTTACGATGCCCTTGCATAGTTTAATGGTCAGACGAGGGCATCCCAGAGCCCTCCTAGACTTCCGCTAGACGATTCCATGACTAAGAGACACCATGGATACGGGATGGGGATGATGGAATGATGAAGCTAGTATCCGTATGAAATGTCTCCTAATATAATCACTAAGGTGAAGAAATGAATGGAAGCTTGATGGTTTGATATGTAAGGATTTTGATGTACCAATTAAATGGCTACCTTAAGTCATCGTCATCATCATCATCATCATCACCCTGACCATTGTCATCGACGTCGACAACTTCTCAAAAACACAGGTGTCATGAGCCATTTACCACCGTCATTCTCAGTAAGCTGGGAGTCCGCGATAAATCAATAGCCTATCAATTTATCATTGATCGACTGATTTCGCCTGGGATTGCCATAGTAAACCCCACCTTCCATGCTACATAATCATCTGACTATTTATTTAGGGAACGCGGGTGTGTCTTTCTTTTATACAGCGATGACGATTTACCAGCAATTATCATTGTTCTCATTGACTTTCTGATTCCTGAATATCGCCGGATGTTTGTTCAATTTCAATGAACTCGCTGGTTTTTCCCGCGGTTACCCGGTGCACTCTCGGGCGTGATGAGGGAGTGATGCGGACGCTGCAGATTGTGGTCGCTATGGTACCAAACGACTACGCAAATATTACGCAGAAAGTCAATGGAATATGCTTCTGACGTGTCAAGATGATCGAGTGCCCTTTTAGCCAATCTTTACATGATATACTTCTCTGCATATTTGATTATTTAGCTTAAGTAATTTCATGTTAGACATAGTTTTGCAACATTCTTCATGAAGTTAACACTGATGTTGGCGTATGTGATTCTTAGTCTAGACCCTCATAAACGTGCATCCAATGTGTATATACGTGCTCACTAGGGGAAGCAGTTCATTCAACGCACCAAACCATTATGACATCGTTCCACGGGAAGCACTCTCCAAATCAAAAAGACACATGAATTCCACCGAAACGCGATAGTTTTCATAAGGACTTTGCAATACCAGTATAATGGTAGGTCGCAGGGGTGGGTGGGGGGGGGGGGGGGTGGTCATTGCTTGGCGTTGCTGTGGGGTTCTCTGAAGCCGCCAACACAGGTCGTATCTGTGATCGATTGGCGCGTTCTCACGCCCACCAATGGTGAATTGGGACGCTGAAGCGCCTCAGTGCGCCGGAAGTCAAGAGGTTCAGTTGCGTTAGTTCATATTGAAGTTCTTTTCCGAGAAACCAATTGATGCAGAGGTTCAGCAAGCATACAATATGATTCATAAAAAATTGATGTTGCCATGGTGTAGTGCACGCGTCAGGTAGTTCTTCATAAATCTACTGGATTCTTTCTTTAAATCTTTCCAACAATATGAGAGAGTGTACTTGATGATTCACATCAGCGTGGTATTTCTATTCGGTCGCGACGCGTCGCTAAGGAACTGAGGCATATAATGTGAACTGGGACCGGAGTAAAGTTTAGTCAGAACAAACTAAAAACCCTTTATTCTTCACACGCGACGATCTATGTTACGATCGTAAACAATATTGTTTTGTGAGGGGGTGGGGGTGGGTGTCATAAGACTTCTCATTGCCAAACTATCATGATATCCTTCTGATGTTACCCTCGTAAACACCAGTCAATCAGGGCACAGGCTGCAGGGAACTATCCTGTCTGTTTATGTAAATGAAGTGTGTTAGGCCCTGTCCAGATAGCAATCGGTTTGGGTTCGCTTTCATGCGTGCGAATCATGTCAGACAGTAAAACACAAAGCGGTCTGAAAGCGGTTTCAATGGGAACGCGATGGCGGACCCTTGTCCGGGCGATCGTATTTTAATCGAATTCATCCAAGAGCTCTGAAAATCACGACTATTCTTCTTCCTGGAGGGAAACACGCGCCCGTGTGAAAACGTTTGCCACACTGTTTATGGCATCCCGTCCTTATTATGCCTTCTAACTTTTGGAGTGACGAAGAAATTAGAAATATAATAACATAGCCGCGAAGAAAACACAAGCTTTGTACATGCGCAGCGCCATTTTGCACACCACGTGACTAATTTTTTTGTAACATGAGGTAAGCGATTGAAAGAAATCGGTTTATTAGGATCGGAATACTTGTCCAGAATGCGAATGTTTGGCATCGGTTTCATGCGTTCGTTTGCGTTCGGTTCTTGAGCCGTACGCAAGAAACCGATTTCAAAGCGATCTTAAGCGACCGTGTGGAGAAGCAAAGCGATTGTAGTGCGCATTGCGTGCGATCTCAAATGCTCGTGTGGACAGGGTTTTAGGATGGGTGGGTTCATTTGATACCACCTGAGGTTCCCAGAGGAGCACGATATTGGCGTGGGCTTTAGAGAAGACGTTCTGCAAGCGCCGCAAAGAGTAGTTGAGAAGGGCCATAAATTGCCGACAAAACGGGTGGGATGAGCGGGGCATGGGCGATAAATTCGTTTGTTAGGAAGTCTTATTAATTTGGTGGCATTCAGTCATCTCAGACTTCCTCTGTTTCTAATTGTATCCTCTCTCCAGCAAGCCATTCGCCATCGATCAGCGCAGCATCCTACTGATCAAATATTGGCTAGGCACCCACGAGGGTTACAGACTTCATGATATCGCAGGCTGCCCCTGAAACTAATGGGCACTCCCACGCTTGTGAGCATGACAAACGCCGTCCTAACAAACTGTATATCTAAATACCCCAGGTATTACTATAGATGACGTTCTTTGTAATAACAACCGGGTGGTCGGTTGCCTTGATTTGCGTGACGTAAACGCCAGCTGTACAGACCCAAACCACCTACACCCTAAACCCACCCCCCCCCCCCCCCCCCCCCCCACACCCACACACCTCCTCCGCCCCGTCCACGCCCCGCCATCCGCGCACTGACAAGTTCGGGCGTCACAGCATTAGAACCTGAAGTCCTTCTCATATAGGTGGCGCTAGCTCTATGTGGGAGTGTGTAGGGACAACTATCCCATTAACAACCAAGCCCATCTAGGCGTCTTTCTATTGGCGGAGAGTCCATAACGTCATGAGCGCGAACTAATGCGGTCTTTATAAGAGAAAACTTGGGTGGCAGTCAGTCATTCGAACTGCGCTACTACCGGGCGTAATCCAAAGCGACGACACGCGGCATAGTACAAAACATTCAATTTGGTGCATCTTGGAATAACACCAACAAATACAACTAGACCTGTTGCTGCGTGGTCATCTTTCATTAATAAGGGAATCAACGACCCTTTGATAACTCAACAAGGTGAGTAAACCGCATGAATTATTCGCTTCCAACTTTGTATGCATCCGAATATGACAATTACAGAGAAATGTCCCTTAAGCCAGCAGTCGAGACGGCCTTCCCCAGCAGCCTCTGGAATAAGCGATAACTAAGGTTTTGGTCAAGGTCACAGGTTTACCTCGTTGCGGTGTTTTAAAATTATAGTCAGAAATGATGTAATTAATGATATAATTCGTCTAGTGTATTTGGCCGTCTGCCATAACGGCCCTATTTTAATGGATATTACGTACTTTGGGCCAAAACCTTGCCTTCCCGTGTGCGCTTAGCTATTCAGGGCAGTGCACCAACGGAGGTCATTAATTAGGACCCGGTTTTCCAGTGACGTCACTCTTAACATATTGCCGACATTCAGTAAGCCTCAGTCCGAATTATTATCGACAACCTGGTATAATTCCAAGAAAATCAGCCCAATACCGAACACCAGAAGCTGTGAGTAATACAAAGAGAAACGTCATTGCAACATTAAGAGTAATATATTTATTCTTGAACACGATTTTAACTTAACTGACAAGCGTGATTTTGGGTGCTACTTCCGTGAACATTGACCCGTTGATGAGTGGCTGAGAGACAGTGGGGAAGTAGTCCTCTGTTCGGTGCGCATTGCGTAAGGCGATCGTACGACCCACTCAGAAGGACGCGTGTGTGTCAACTCGTCCTTGGCAGCACGGGCGTCGCCAGAGCTGGCATGCGTTAGTAGCAGGATATGTCTGATCAAAGGTCTTATCAGCGGCCGACTGCAATAGAGAACAATTCTGAAAACTTATTTAATCGTGGGACTTTGACCAGACAACAGCCCACTAAGATATTTTGTGTTTCAAGTGGTTTGACAAATGACGACAGCGCTAATAACGCAAGCATGCACTTCGTCCGTTAAACATGGCCGCATGAGCTGGTTAGATTTTACCAACCGCGTGTTGATCTTGTTTGTTGCAATATATCAGCTCAATTAAGCGTATAACGTTATCATGGAAAGGTGACATGATTCGAATCTCGAAGCAGTTCAGACGAGACGAGACAGAGGTATGTTTTGTGGCTCGTTATCTGCTTTATGGCTGTCCACTTTGCCAGTCGTGTTTAAGAGAATTGTCTACTTGTATTTTGACGGAGACCTTGGTTCTAGACAGTGTGTTAATGACAGGGCAGATAGACGTCGCTGTCCACCCGGGAATGCGCCCCTGGTCATTATCACGAATTTCACACGTAATTTACACTTTAGCTCTATCCCCATCTCAATCAGCATGCAAGCACACGCCTCGATTGGGCGCTCACCCAGGTGTGTTCGTTACCTGTTAACAGTCCGATTTGGCCAGCGATCGCGTTGACGTGAACTGGGCTGGTAGCAGACGAGGTACACCTGTCCTAGTCTCGATATACACCTGCCGCTATTCACTCATTTACTCGTTAGACAAGTTTGATATATGTCGGCTCTTTTCGACCCTAATCGTTTTCATCAATATACGTAATACGAGACAACCACATCATCAGCATCATTCATAATCGTATTAATTGTCCGAGCTACGATAATCCATCATCGTCATCATCATCATCATTGTCATCGTCATTATTATCATCACCATCAGCATTTATATCAATAGTAAACTGCTTGCGTGATTATTGTACAATAGTCGCAGTTGGTGTACAGGTGAATTATAAGTCAATCGTCTCAATAGCGGCTACCTTTACTTTACCCCTCATTATCGTAAATAAGGAAGTTCTTAATCAACAGATGTCTGCAACAATACCAAAATAGCATGAACTGTGCTATTTGTGTGAGCGCCTAACCAACAGATGATTAAGGATGGAGGTGAACTGCAAATGACATCGCCTTCTTGGAACATTGCCAGTCTTCAGATAACAAGTTGCCGCCTTAAATATTCCGACAATTACTTGGTTTAGTCTAATTGGCCAACCAATTTCCTGCTTGAAGGTAGCGCCCGCGCTTTCCTTTCACAATGTTGCAAGTTTTATGAACTCGTAACACCGTATCCAACATCTGGCTTTTTCGATATGCCTTCAATGCGCTGTTTCCTTTCAAAACACCTCGTAAACAGCTCCTGTGGTATTGTGGAATTGTCAGATTGTGGATAAGGTATCCCATGTGTGCACCGCGAGCCACCAACCCGAGGGCCATCCGGGTGCCGGGTTAAGTAATGCCAGCTCTGTCCATAATGTACCTGTTTGTTCATGGAATGGATATAATGTTGGCAAACATTGTAAATAAGCAATCGGAGATGTGGGTGTTGTTTTGATGCTGGATGCAACCTTTATCCTCACAATCAACAGCTAGTACTAAGCGTTCCGTGATGCTGTTGCAGAAGAGCACATTTTGTCAATCGGAGAAACATTAAACCTAATTGTAAGAAATTTATTTGTG
Source organism: Urechis unicinctus (assembly GCA_034190875.2). Taxonomy (NCBI): domain Eukaryota; kingdom Metazoa; phylum Annelida; class Polychaeta; order Xenopneusta; family Urechidae; genus Urechis; species Urechis unicinctus. Next base: position 7,289,378 of record CM067346.1, read on the forward strand.
ATTTAATTCATTAACGACTGACCCACCGAATTTACTGCCATGAAATATTCGCTGAAACTACCATTTTCCTCTGATACATCTTGTCATATACTTTGCAAATATCCCTTATCTAACCTTTATCTATCCCTCATCTATACCTCATCTATCCCTTATCTATCCCTCATCTATGACTTTACTATACCTTATCTATGCCAGCCCGCATCGCTTACCTCGATGATACTTTATGTACTTACGGTATCGTCACATACCACGACTTCCGACCGCAGCGTATTTAGGTTTGTTATAGCTCAGCGCGCTGTTTGTGAGCACGCCCTTGATCATGACAGCAGCACTCGGATGCCTCTGGCCTCTGCGTGCTTTATCCCGTTGTTTGCTTGACCCTGGTGACATTATCGCGCCAGACATAGACTCATCGAACCACACAAGGTGCGCACTCTTACAGAGAGTTATCAAGTGTTTATCCAACCTGCCCGGTATTAAATGGGGATTAATCTCTTGAGAACGGGAACCTGTTTTGACCTGTTACTCCGCCATCCATTAATCACCAATCGTCCATAGGACTAATGAACGCACAGCGACCTTTTCGGCACATAAATGGAGTGAGTTTGAAGTGTTCGGGTCACCCCACGATCACGTGTTGTTATTCACAGCAATAACAAGTCTAGACTTAATTGATTTGTCTTGCATAAGAACACGAGCGAATATGATGATACGCTGCTATGTCGGGGATATATGAATGAAGTGATTGTAGGATGATACCCGGATGATATAACAGTGACGAGAGCGAACCATAGGCTACTGTTGTTGACATATGGAGCTGGTGGGGAGGTTTTCTGAGGACTCACAACTTACATGATTGTAGTGTTTACTGTAGCTTCAATCCATTTTTCGTCTTGCTGCCGCTTATCGCTGAGGTACAATTCTAGAGTTGAGAGTCACGAAAGGTCTTAAACAAATTGGAAAGGGCCCAAAAAGTATGGCGTTGAAAGTGCTTTATCGACCTCCATTCCTTATCTAAGCAGGATGTGGTTTCTCTTTCCCCCAAACGCACTGTTTGTATCGGCGAGGACACGATATTTTGCTACCCATGTTTAAAAATAATCTATAAATCCATTGCATTTTCTTGTTTTCAGATGAGACGTTCTCACCAAGTATGTTGGTACCAGTTTCTGTTGGTCATGGGCTTAATCGCGTTGGTGGCTTCATACCCGGCGAACAGGCGTTCCCGGCGAACGAGAGGCCATTACAGTTACGAGATCAACCGACCTAGCTTCTGTGCCAGTGATGACGTGCTTTATAGAGATTGTTACCTGTGTGGCAAGATCTCTGATAGCAGCAACATATATCGCAATTGCTGTGGGATGGTAGAGTCCTACATGCAATACTGCGCTGCTCTTCTGCGATCGTGAACGATGTTCGTTTGTCCTGATCCTCTATACAGCTGTCACGATCCTGGCTGCCTAGTGCAAAGATGATATGAATCAATCGATTGAAACCAAAGATCTCTAGGCCAATCGAAAAATCTTCGTTTTCATCCCCACGAAGTTGGGTTCTTTTGTTTTAAATAGAAATCACTGACAATTCTAACCGCCACACCACAATATAAGGCATAGAGAGAGAGAGAGAGCGAGCCTCAAGCGATGTTGTTACGTGGTCGTCTCTGCAATTTAACAACCGGCACCACAGCAAGAATGTTTAATTTACTCGTTTGTAAACTGTACCATAACTTATGTATCATTTGAGTCTGTCACATGCAGCCATTACTATTCTGGTTGTAGATTATACCTGCAAGTTAGAATCTCATGCTTAAAGTGCCAATGCCTGACAATCTCTAGTCAGCTTTGGGAAGCGCAATGAAACTCATTTACCTATTTTACATGTTTATGTATTCAATTTTCCACGTGCTGGCTGGGGAGGCCATGCTGCGATAACTTGATACGCTTAATAACAAGCGTCGGCGATGTGTTAATCGAGCTGCAGATTATCCTATTTGGTGATTTTTTCTTGGTGATTTAAGGAAAAAGGAGCGACAAAATACAACAATATGTTGTATTCGCATCAGGCATTGTGATGTTATAGTAGATATAAATTATTGTAGTCAATAAAGTGCTAATTGTTTTTCAAATAGCTATTTCAATGCTGATATTATGGAATATGGATTATTTATTTGATGTACTGCAGTAAAAGCACATCTACAATAATTTATGGACGTTGATGCAGTGAATCAGTCGAGATTGTGTTCCGCTGTCTGGGTGTGTGAATTATTGTTGTGTGTGTGTTGTCGACAAGTACCGCTAGTGATACCAACGCATGTTTGATACACGCGTACCATCTGCTACTATAGTTTTGTTTGGGCCATTAAAGCATTGCAAATCATATATTTTTGTATACATTGTACTTCATGTATTGAAATCTTTTTTTTATAAGAAAAGGAATAAAATCGCGTGGGTACTTATCCGACATTGTGTATGACGAAACATACCCCCATTCAGGAAATTGAGTTCCCGCTTTGACCGGAAGGTGATAAGTCAGGAGTTATTGGCCATGGCGATCTAACTAGTCATCATCTTTTTACCAATATCGATATCAAAAAGCCATTTACAGAAACTCCGTGGTATTCAAGCAGCGTTTGAAAGTGCATATATATATATATATATATATATATATATATATATATATATATATATATATATATATATATATATATATATATATATATATATGCACTTTCAAATATATATAAATAAATATATATGTATAAGTATATATATGTATATATGTATACACATATGTATATATATATATATATATATATATATGTAAATGTATATATATATACATATCATACTAAACACACACATATATATATATATATATATATATATATATATATATATATATATATAATATATATATATATATATATATATATATATATATATATATATATTCAATTATACAGCGACCTTTTCGGCACATAAATGGAGTGAGTTTGAAGTGTTCGGGTCACCCCACGATCACGTGTTGTTATTCACAGCAATAACAAGTCTAGACTTAATTGATTTGTCTTGCATAAGAACACGAGCGAATATGATGATGATACGCTGCTATGTCGGGGATATATGAATGAAGTGATTGTAGGATGATACCCGGATGATATAACAGTGACGAGAGCGAACCATAGGCTACTGTTGTTGACATATGGAGCTGGTGGGGAGGTTTTCTGAGGACTCACAACTTATTGTAGCGTTTACTGTAGCTTTAATCCATTTTTCGTCTCGTTGCCGCTTATCGCTGAGGTACAACTCTAATTCTGTCAGAAAGGTCTTTAACAAATTGGGAAGGGCCTAAAAAGTATGGCGTAGAAAGTGCTTTATCGACCTCCATTCCTTATCTAAGCAGGATGTGGTTTCTCTTTCCCCCAAACGCACTGTTTGTATCGGCGAGGACACGATATTTTGCTACCCATGTTTAAAAATAATCTATAAATCCATTGCATTTTCTTGTTTTCAGATGAGACGTTCTCACCAAGTATGTTGGTACCAGTTTCTGTTGGTCATGGGCTTAATCGCGTTGGTGGCTTCATACCCGGCGAACAGGCGTTCCCGGCGAACGAGAGGCCATTACAGTTACGAGATCAACCGACCTAGCTTCTGTGCCAGTGATGACTTGCTTTATAGAGATTGTTACCTGTGTGGCAAGATCTCTGATAGCAGCAACATATATCGCAATTGCTGTGGGAGGGTAGAGTCCTACATGCAATACTGCGCTGCTCTTCTGCGATCGTGAAAGATTATCGTTTGTCCTGATCCTCTATACAGCTGTCACGATCCTGGCTGCCTAGTGCAAAGATGATATGAATCAATCGATTGAAACCAAAGATCTCTAGGCCAATCGAAAAATCTTCGTTTTCATCCCCACGAAGTTGGGTTCTTTTGTTTTAAATAGAAATCACTGACAATTCTAACCGCCACACCACAAGATTAGGCATAGAGAGAGAGAGAGAGCGAGCCTCAAGCGATGTTGTTACGTGGTCGTCTCTGCAATTTAACAACCGGCACCACAGCAAGAATGTTTAATTTACTCGTTTGTAAACTGTACCATAACTTATGTATCATTTGAGTCTGTCACATGCAGCCATTACTATTCTGGTTGTAGATTATACCTGCAAGTTAGAATCTCATGCTTAAAGTGCCAATGCCTGACAATCTCTAGTCAGCTTTGGGAAGCGCAATGAAACTCATTTACCTATTTTACATGTTTATGTATTCAATTTTCCACGTGCTGGCTGGGGAGGCCATGCTGCGATAACTTGATACGCTTAATAACAAGCGTCGGCGATGTGTTAATCGAGCTGCAGATTATCCTATTTGGTGATTTTTTCTTGGTGATTTAAGGAAAAAGGAGCGACAAAATACAACAATATGTTGTATTCGCATCAGGCATTGTGATGTTATAGTAGATATAAATTATTGTAGTCAATAAAGTGCTAATTGTTTTTCAAATAGCTATTTCAATGCTGATATTATGGAATATGGATTATTTATTTGATGTACTGCAGTAAAAGCACATCTACAATAATTTATGGACGTTGATGCAGTGAATCAGTCGAGATTGTGTTCCGCTGTCTGGGTGTGTGAATTACTGTTGTGTGTGTGTTGTCGACAAGTACCGCTAGTGATACCAACGCATGTTTGATACACGCGTACCATCTGCTACTATAGTTTTGTTTGGGCCATTAAAGCATTGCAAATCATATATTTTTGTATACATTGTACTTCATGTATTGAAATCTTTTTTTTACAAGAAAAGGAATAAAATCGCGTGGGTACTTATCCGACATTGTGTATGACGAAACATACCCCCATTCAGGAAATTGAGTTCCCGCTTTGACCGGAAGGTGATAAGTCAGGAGTTATTGGCCATGGCGATCTAACTAGTCATCATCTTTTTACCAATATCAATATCAAAAAGCCATTTACAGAAACTCCGTGGTATTCAAGCAGCGTTTGAAAGTGCATATATATATATATATATATATATATATATATATATATATATATATATCTATATATAGATATATATATATATATATATATATATATATATATATATATATATATATATATATATATATATGCACTTTCAAATATATATAAATATATATGTATAAGTATATATATGTATATATGTATACACATATGTATATATATATGTATATATATATATGTAAATTATATATATATACATATTCATACATATAAACACACATATATAAATATATATATATATTTCAATTATACAGCGACCTTTTCGGCACATAAATGGAGTGAGTTTGAAGTGTTCGGGTCACCCCACGATCACGTGTTGTTATTCACAGCAATAACAAGTCTAGACTTAATTGATTTGTCTTGCATAAGAACACGAGCGAATATGATGATACGCTGCTATGTCGGGGATATATGAATGAAGTGATTGTAGGATGATACCCGGATGATATAACAGTGACGAGAGCGAACCATAGGCTACTGTTGTTGACATATGGAGCTGGTGGGGAGGTTTTCTGAGGACTCACAACTTATTGTAGCGTTTACTGTAGCTTTAATCCATTTTTCGTCTCGTTGCCGCTTATCGCTGAGGTACAACTCTAATTCTGTCAGAAAGGTCTTAAACAAATTGGGAAGGGCCTGAAAAGTATGGCGTAGAAAGTGCTTTATCGACCTCCATTCCTTATCTAAGCAGGATGTGGTTTCTCTTTCCCCCAAATGCACTGTTTGTATCGGCGAGGACACGATATTTTGCTACCCATGTTTAAAAATAATCTATAAATCCATTGCATTTTCTTGTTTTCAGATGAGACGTTCTCACCAAGTATGTTGGTACCAGTTTCTGTTGGTCATGGGCTTAATCGCGTTGGTGGCTTCATACCCGGCGAACAGGCGTTCCCGGCGAACGAGAGGCCATTACAGTTACGAGATCAACCGACCTAGCTTCTGTGCCAGTGATGACTTGCTTTATAGAGATTGTTACCTGTGTGGCAAGATCTCTGATAGCAGCAACATATATCGCAATTGCTGTGGGAGGGTAGAGTCCTACATGCAATACTGCGCTGCTCTTCTGCGATCGTGAACGATGTTCGTTTGTCCTGATCCTCTATACAGCTGTCACGATCCTGGCTGCCTAGTGCAAAGATGATATGAATCAATCGATTGAAACCAAAGATCTCTAGGCCAATCGAAAAATCTTCGTTTTCATCCCCACGAAGTTGGGTTCTTTTGTTTTAAATAGAAATCACTGACAATTCTAACCGCCACACACCACACAAGATTAGGCATAGAGAGAGAGAGAGAGCGAGCCTCAAGCGATGTTGTTACGTGGTCGTCTCTGCAATTTAACAACCGGCACCACAGCAAGAATGTTTAATTTACTCGTTTGTAAACTGTACCATAACTTATGTATCATTTGAGTCTGTCACATGCAGCCATTACTATTCTGGTTGTAGATTATACCTGCAAGTTAGAATCTCATGCTTAAAGTGCCAATGCCTGACAATCTCTAGTCAGCTTTGGGAAGCGCAATGAAACTCATTTACCTATTTTACATGTTTATGTATTCAATTTTCCACGTGCTGGCTGGGGAGGCCATGCTGCGATAACTTGATACGCTTAATAACAAGCGTCGGCGATGTGTTAATCGAGCTGCAGATTATCCTATTTGGTGATTTTTTTTTTCTTGGTGATTTAAGGAAAAAGGAGCGACAAAATACAACAATATGTTGTATTCGCATCAGGCATTGTGATGTTATAGTAGATATAAATTATTGTAGTCAATAAAGTGCTAATTGTTTTTCAAATAGCTATTTCAATGCTGATATTATGGAATATGGATTATTTATTTGATGTACTGCAGTAAAAGCACATCTACAATAATTTATGGACGTTGATGCAGTGAATCAGTCGAGATTGTGTTCCGCTGTCTGGGTGTGTGAATTACTGTTGTGTGTGTGTTGTCGACAAGTACCGCTAGTGATACCAACGCATGTTTGATACACGCGTACCATCTGCTACTATAGTTTTGTTTGGGCCATTAAAGCATTGCAAATCATATATTTTTGTATACATTGTACTTCATGTATTGAAATCTTTTTTTTATAAGAAAAGGAATAAAATCGCGTGGGTACTTATCCGACATTGTGTATGACGAAACATACCCCCATTCAGGAAATTGAGTTCCCGCTTTGACCGGAAGGTGATAAGTCAGGAGTTATTGGCCATGGCGATCTAACTAGTCATCATCTTTTTACCAATATCAATATCAAAAAGCCATTTACAGAAACTCCGTGGTATTCAAGCAGCGTTTGAAAGTGCATATATATATATATATATATATATATATATATATATATATATATATATATATATATATATATATATATATATATATATATATATATATATATATATATATATATATATATATGCACTTTCAAATATATATAAATATATATGTATAAGTATATATATGTATATATGTATACACATATGTATATATATATGTATATATATATATGTAAATGTATATATATATACATATTCATACATATAAACACACATATATAAATATATATATATATTCAATTATACAGCGACCTTTTCGGCACATAAATGGAGTGAGTTTGAAGTGTTCGGGTCACCCCACGATCACGTGTTGTTATTCACAGCAATAACAAGTCTAGACTTAATTGATTTGTCTTGCATAAGAACACGAGCGAATATGATGATACGCTGCTATGTCGGGGATATATGAATGAAGTGATTGTAGGATGATACCCGGATGATATAACAGTGACGAGAGCGAACCATAGGCTACTGTTGTTGACATATGGAGCTGGTGGGGAGAGGTTTTCTGAGGACTCACAACTTATTGTAGCGTTTACTGTAGCTTTAATCCATTTTTCGTCTCGTTGCCGCTTATCGCTGAGGTACAACTCTAATTCTGTCAGAAAGGTCTTAAACAAATTGGGAAGGGCCTAAAAAGTATGGCGTAGAAAGTGCTTTATCGACCTCCATTCCTTATCTAAGCAGGATGTGGTTTCTCTTTCCCCCAAACGCACTGTTTGTATCGGCGAGGACACGATATTTTGCTACCCATGTTTAAAAATAATCTATAAATCCATTGCATTTTCTTGTTTTCAGATGAGACGTTCTCACCAAGTATGTTGGTACCAGTTTCTGTTGGTCATGGGCTTAATCGCGTTGGTGGCTTCATACCCGGCGAACAGGCGTTCCCGGCGAACGAGAGGCCATTACAGTTACGAGATCAACCGACCTAGCTTCTGTGCCAGTGATGACTTGCTTTATAGAGATTGTTACCTGTGTGGCAAGATCTCTGATAGCAGCAACACATATATCGCAATTGCTGTGGGAGGGTAGAGTCCTACATGCAATACTGCGCTGCTCTTCTGCGATCGTGAACGATGTTCGTTTGTCCTGATCCTCTATACAGCTGTCACGATCCTGGCTGCCTAGTGCAAAGATGATATGAATCAATCGATTGAAACCAAAGATCTCTAGGCCAATCGAAAAATCTTCGTTTTCATCCCCACGAAGTTGGGTTCTTTTGTTTTAAATAGAAATCACTGACAATTCTAACCGCCACACCACAAGATTAGGCATAGAGAGAGAGAGAGAGCGAGCCTCAAGCGATGTTGTTACGTGGTCGTCTCTGCAATTTAACAACCGGCACCACAGCAAGAATGTTTAATTTACTCGTTTGTAAACTGTACCATAACTTATGTATCATTTGAGTCTGTCACATGCAGCCATTACTATTCTGGTTGTAGATTATACCTGCAAGTTAGAATCTCATGCTTAAAGTGCCAATGCCTGACAATCTCTAGTCAGCTTTGGGAAGCGCAATGAAACTCATTTACCTATTTTACATGTTTATGTATTCAATTTTCCACGTGCTGGCTGGGGAGGCCATGCTGCGATAACTTGATACGCTTAATAACAAGCGTCGGCGATGTGTTAATCGAGCTGCAGATTATCCTATTTGGTGATTTTTTCTTGGTGATTTAAGGAAAAAGGAGCGACAAAATACAACAATATGTTGTATTCGCATCAGGCATTGTGATGTTATAGTAGATATAAATTATTGTAGTCAATAAAGTGCTAATTGTTTTTCAAATAGCTATTTCAATGCTGATATTATGGAATATGGATTATTTATTTGATGTACTGCAGTAAAAGCACATCTACAATAATTTATGGACGTTGATGCAGTGAATCAGTCGAGATTGTGTTCCGCTGTCTGGGTGTGTGAATTACTGTTGTGTGTGTGTTGTCGACAAGTACCGCTAGTGATACCAACGCATGTTTGATACACGCGTACCATCTGCTACTATAGTTTTGTTTGGGCCATTAAAGCATTGCAAATCATATATTTTTGTATACATTGTACTTCATGTATTGAAATCTTTTTTTTACAAGAAAAGGAATAAAATCGCGTGGGTACTTATCCGACATTGTGTATGACGAAACATACCCCCATTCAGGAAATTGAGTTCCCGCTTTGACCGGAAGGTGATAAGTCAGGAGTTATTGGCCATGGCGATCTAACTAGTCATCATCTTTTTACCAATATCAATATCAAAAAGCCATTTACAGAAACTCCGTGGTATTCAAGCAGCGTTTGAAAGTGCATATATATATATATATATATATATATATATATATATATATATATATATATATATATATATATATATATATATATGCACTTTCAAATATATATAATATATATATATGCACTTTCAAATATATATATATATATGTATATATATATATATATATATGTATACACATATGTATATATATATGTATATATATATATGTAAATGTATATATATATACATATTCATACATATAAACACACATATATAAATATATATATATATTCAATTATACAGCGACCTTTTCGGCACATAAATGGAGTGAGTTTGAAGTGTTCGGGTCACCCCACGATCACGTGTTGTTATTCACAGCAATAACAAGTCTAGACTTAATTGATTTGTCTTGCATAAGAACACGAGCGAATATGATGATACGCTGCTATGTCGGGGATATATGAATGAAGTGATTGTAGGATGATACCCGGATGATATAACAGTGACGAGAGCGAACCATAGGCTACTGTTGTTGACATATGGAGCTGGTGGGGAGGTTTTCTGAGGACTCACAACTTATTGTAGCGTTTACTGTAGCTTTAATCCATTTTTCGTCTCGTTGCCGCTTATCGCTGAGGTACAACTCTAATTCTGTCAGAAAGGTCTTAAACAAATTGGGAAGGGCCTAAAAGTATGGCGTAGAAAGTGCTTTATCGACCTCCATTCCTTATCTAAGCAGGATGTGGTTTCTCTTTCCCCCAAACGCACTGTTTGTATCGGCGAGGACACGATATTTTGCTACCCATGTTTAAAAATAATCTATAAATCCATTGCATTTTCTTGTTTTCAGATGAGACGTTCTCACCAAGTATGTTGGTACCAGTTTCTGTTGGTCATGGGCTTAATCGCGTTGGTGGCTTCATACCCGGCGAACAGGCGTTCCCGGCGAACGAGAGGCCATTACAGTTACGAGATCAACCGACCTAGCTTCTGTGCCAGTGATGACTTGCTTTATAGAGATTGTTACCTGTGTGGCAAGATCTCTGATAGCAGCAACATATATCGCAATTGCTGTGGGAGGGTAGAGTCCTACATGCAATACTGCGCTGCTCTTCTGCGATCGTGAACGATGTTCGTTTGTCCTGATCCTCTATACAGCTGTCACGATCCTGGCTGCCTAGTGCAAAGATGATATGAATCAATCGATTGAAACCAAAGATCTCTAGGCCAATCGAAAAATCTTCGTTTTCATCCCCACGAAGTTGGGTTCTTTTGTTTTAAATAGAAATCACTGACAATTCTAACCGCCACACCACAAGATTAGGCATAGAGAGAGAGAGAGCGAGCCTCAAGCGATGTTGTTACGTGGTCGTCTCTGCAATTTAACAACCGGCACCACAGCAAGAATGTTTAATTTACTCGTTTGTAAACTGTACCATAACTTATGTATCATTTGAGTCTGTCACATGCAGCCATTACTATTCTGGTTGTAGATTATACCTGCAAGTTAGAATCTCATGCTTAAAGTGCCAATGCCTGACAATCTCTAGTCAGCTTTGGGAAGCGCAATGAAACTCATTTACCTATTTTACATGTTTATGTATTCAATTTTCCACGTGCTGGCTGGGGAGGCCATGCTGCGATAACTTGATACGCTTAATAACAAGCGTCGGCGATGTGTTAATCGAGCTGCAGATTATCCTATTTGGTGATTTTTTCTTGGTGATTTAAGGAAAAAGGAGCGACAAAATACAACAATATGTTGTATTCGCATCAGGCATTGTGATGTTATAGTAGATATAAATTATTGTAGTCAATAAAGTGCTAATTGTTTTTCAAATAGCTATTTCAATGCTGATATTATGGAATATGGATTATTTATTTGATGTACTGCAGTAAAAGCACATCTACAATAATTTATGGACGTTGATGCAGTGAATCAGTCGAGATTGTGTTCCGCTGTCTGGGTGTGTGAATTACTGTTGTGTGTGTGTTGTCGACAAGTACCGCTAGTGATACCAACGCATGTTTGATACACGCGTACCATCTGCTACTATAGTTTTGTTTGGGCCATTAAAGCATTGCAAATCATATATTTTTGTATACATTGTACTTCATGTATTGAAATCTTTTTTTTATAAGAAAAGGAATAAAATCGCGTGGGTACTTATCCGACATTGTGTATGACGAAACATACCCCCATTCAGGAAATTGAGTTCCCGCTTTGACCGGAAGGTGATAAGTCAGGAGTTATTGGCCATGGCGATCTAACTAGTCATCATCTTTTTACCAATATCAATATCAAAAAGCCATTTACAGAAACTCCGTGGTATTCAAGCAGCGTTTGAAAGTGCATATATATATATATATATATATATATATATATATATATATATATATATATATATATATATATATATATATATATATATATATATATATATATATATATATGCACTTTCAAATATATATAAATATATATGTATAAGTATATATATGTATATATGTATACACATATGTATATATATATATATATATATATATGTAAATGTATATATATATACATATTCATACATATAAACACACATATATAAATATATATATATATTCAATTATACAGCGACCTTTTCGGCACATAAATGGAGTGAGTTTGAAGTGTTCGGGTCACCCCACGATCACGTGTTGTTATTCACAGCAATAACAAGTCTAGACTTAATTGATTTGTCTTGCATAAGAACACGAGCGAATATGATGATACGCTGCTATGTCGGGGATATATGAATGAAGTGATTGTAGGATGATACCCGGATGATATAACAGTGACGAGAGCGAACCATAGGCTACTGTTGTTGACATATGGAGCTGGTGGGGAGGTTTTCTGAGGACTCACAACTTATTGTAGCGTTTACTGTAGCTTTAATCCATTTTTCGTCTCGTTGCCGCTTATCGCTGAGGTACAACTCTAATTCTGTCAGAAAGGTCTTAAACAAATTGGGAAGGGCCTAAAAAGTATGGCGTAGAAAGTGCTTTATCGACCTCCATTCCTTATCTAAGCAGGATGTGGTTTCTCTTTCCCCCAAACGCACTGTTTGTATCGGCGAGGACACGATATTTTGCTACCCATGTTTAAAAATAATCTATAAATCCATTGCATTTTCTTGTTTTCAGATGAGACGTTCTCACCAAGTATGTTGGTACCAGTTTCTGTTGGTCATGGGCTTAATCGCGTTGGTGGCTTCATACCCGGCGAACAGGCGTTCCCGGCGAACGAGAGGCCATTACAGTTACGAGATCAACCGACCTAGCTTCTGTGCCAGTGATGACTTGCTTTATAGAGATTGTTACCTGTGTGGCAAGATCTCTGATAGCAGCAACATATATCGCAATTGCTGTGGGAGGGTAGAGTCCTACATGCAATACTGCGCTGCTCTTCTGCGATCGTGAACGATGTTCGTTTGTCCTGATCCTCTATACAGCTGTCACGATCCTGGCTGCCTAGTGCAAAGATGATATGAATCAATCGATTGAAACCAAAGATCTCTAGGCCAATCGAAAAATCTTCGTTTTCATCCCCACGAAGTTGGGTTCTTTTGTTTTAAATAGAAATCACTGACAATTCTAACCGCCACACCACAAGATTAGGCATAGAGAGAGAGAGAGCGAGCCTCAAGCGATGTTGTTACGTGGTCGTCTCTGCAATTTAACAACCGGCACCACAGCAAGAATGTTTAATTTACTCGTTTGTAAACTGTACCATAACTTATGTATCATTTGAGTCTGTCACATGCAGCCATTACTATTCTGGTTGTAGATTATACCTGCAAGTTAGAATCTCATGCTTAAAGTGCCAATGCCTGACAATCTCTAGTCAGCTTTGGGAAGCGCAATGAAACTCATTTACCTATTTTACATGTTTATGTATTCAATTTTCCACGTGCTGGCTGGGGAGGCCATGCTGCGATAACTTGATACGCTTAATAACAAGCGTCGGCGATGTGTTAATCGAGCTGCAGATTATCCTATTTGGTGATTTTTTCTTGGTGATTTAAGGAAAAAGGAGCGACAAAATACAACAATATGTTGTATTCGCATCAGGCATTGTGATGTTATAGTAGATATAAATTATTGTAGTCAATAAAGTGCTAATTGTTTTTCAAATAGCTATTTCAATGCTGATATTATGGAATATGGATTATTTATTTGATGTACTGCAGTAAAAGCACATCTACAATAATTTATGGACGTTGATGCAGTGAATCAGTCGAGATTGTGTTCCGCTGTCTGGGTGTGTGAATTACTGTTGTGTGTGTGTTGTCGACAAGTACCGCTAGTGATACCAACGCATGTTTGATACACGCGTACCATCTGCTACTATAGTTTTGTTTGGGCCATTAAAGCATTGCAAATCATATATTTTTGTATACATTGTACTTCATGTATTGAAATCTTTTTTTTACAAGAAAAGGAATAAAATCGCGTGGGTACTTATCCGACATTGTGTATGACGAAACATACCCCCATTCAGGAAATTGAGTTCCCGCTTTGACCGGAAGGTGATAAGTCAGGAGTTATTGGCCATGGCGATCTAACTAGTCATCATCTTTTTACCAATATCAATATCAAAAAGCCATTTACAGAAACTCCGTGGTATTCAAGCAGCGTTTGAAAGTGCATATATATATATATATATATATATATATATATATATATATATATATATATATATATATATATATATATATGCACTTTCAAATATATATAAAATATATATGTATAAGTATATATATGTATATATGTATACACATATGTATATATATATGTATATATATATATGTAAATGTATATATATATACATATTCATACATATAAACACACATATATAAATATATATATATATTCAATTATACAGCGACCTTTTCGGCACATAAATGGAGTGAGTTTGAAGTGTTCGGGTCACCCCACGATCACGTGTTGTTATTCACAGCAATAACAAGTCTAGACTTAATTGATTTGTCTTGCATAAGAACACGAGCGAATATGATGATACGCTGCTATGTCGGGGATATATGAATGAAGTGATTGTAGGATGATACCCGGATGATATAACAGTGACGAGAGCGAACCATAGGCTACTGTTGTTGACATATGGAGCTGGTGGGGAGGTTTTCTGAGGACTCACAACTTATTGTAGCGTTTACTGTAGCTTTAATCCATTTTTCGTCTCGTTGCCGCTTATCGCTGAGGTACAACTCTAATTCTGTCAGAAAGGTCTTAAACAAATTGGGAAGGGCCTAAAAAGTATGGCGTAGAAAGTGCTTTATCGACCTCCATTCCTTATCTAAGCAGGATGTGGTTTCTCTTTCCCCCAAACGCACTGTTTGTATCGGCGAGGACACGATATTTTGCTACCCATGTTTAAAAATAATCTATAAATCCATTGCATTTTCTTGTTTTCAGATGAGACGTTCTCACCAAGTATGTTGGTACCAGTTTCTGTTGGTCATGGGCTTAATCGCGTTGGTGGCTTCATACCCGGCGAACAGGCGTTCCCGGCGAACGAGAGGCCATTACAGTTACGAGATCAACCGACCTAGCTTCTGTGCCAGTGATGACTTGCTTTATAGAGATTGTTACCTGTGTGGCAAGATCTCTGATAGCAGCAACATATATCGCAATTGCTGTGGGAGGGTAGAGTCCTACATGCAATACTGCGCTGCTCTTCTGCGATCGTGAACGATGTTCGTTTGTCCTGATCCTCTATACAGCTGTCACGATCCTGGCTGCCTAGTGCAAAGATGATATGAATCAATCGATTGAAACCAAAGATCTCTAGGCCAATCGAAAAATCTTCGTTTTCATCCCCACGAAGTTGGGTTCTTTTGTTTTAAATAGAAATCACTGACAATTCTAACCGCCACACCACAAGATTAGGCATAGAGAGAGAGAGAGAGCGAGCCTCAAGCGATGTTGTTACGTGGTCGTCTCTGCAATTTAACAACCGGCACCACAGCAAGAATGTTTAATTTACTCGTTTGTAAACTGTACCATAACTTATGTATCATTTGAGTCTGTCACATGCAGCCATTACTATTCTGGTTGTAGATTATACCTGCAAGTTAGAATCTCATGCTTAAAGTGCCAATGCCTGACAATCTCTAGTCAGCTTTGGGAAGCGCAATGAAACTCATTTACCTATTTTACATGTTTATGTATTCAATTTTCCACGTGCTGGCTGGGGAGGCCATGCTGCGATAACTTGATACGCTTAATAACAAGCGTCGGCGATGTGTTAATCGAGCTGCAGATTATCCTATTTGGTGATTTTTTCTTGGTGATTTAAGGAAAAAGGAGCGACAAAATACAACAATATGTTGTATTCGCATCAGGCATTGTGATGTTATAGTAGATATAAATTATTGTAGTCAATAAAGTGCTAATTGTTTTTCAAATAGCTATTTCAATGCTGATATTATGGAATATGGATTATTTATTTGATGTACTGCAGTAAAAGCACATCTACAATAATTTATGGACGTTGATGCAGTGAATCAGTCGAGATTGTGTTCCGCTGTCTGGGTGTGTGAATTACTGTTGTGTGTGTGTTGTCGACAAGTACCGCTAGTGATACCAACGCATGTTTGATACACGCGTACCATCTGCTACTATAGTTTTGTTTGGGCCATTAAAGCATTGCAAATCATATATTTTTGTATACATTGTACTTCATGTATTGAAATCTTTTTTTTATAAGAAAAGGAATAAAATCGCGTGGGTACTTATCCGACATTGTGTATGACGAAACATACCCCCATTCAGGAAATTGAGTTCCCGCTTTGACCGGAAGGTGATAAGTCAGGAGTTATTGGCCATGGCGATCTAACTAGTCATCATCTTTTTACCAATATCAATATCAAAAAGCCATTTACAGAAACTCCGTGGTATTCAAGCAGCGTTTGAAAAGTGCATATATATATATATATATATATATATATATATATATATATATATATATATATATATATATATATATATATATATATATATATATATATATATATATATATGCACTTTCAAATATATATAAATATATATGTATAAGTATATATATGTATATATGTATACACATATGTATATATATATGTATATATATATATGTAAATGTATATATATATACATATTCATACATATAAACACACATATATAAATATATATATATATTCAATTATACAGCGACCTTTTCGGCACATAAATGGAGTGAGTTTGAAGTGTTCGGGTCACCCCACGATCACGTGTTGTTATTCACAGCAATAACAAGTCTAGACTTAATTGATTTGTCTTGCATAAGAACACGAGCGAATATGATGATACGCTGCTATGTCGGGGATATATGAATGAAGTGATTGTAGGATGATACCCGGATGATATAACAGTGACGAGAGCGAACCATAGGCTACTGTTGTTGACATATGGAGCTGGTGGGGAGGTTTTCTGAGGACTCACAACTTATTGTAGCGTTTACTGTAGCTTTAATCCATTTTTCGTCTCGTTGCCGCTTATCGCTGAGGTACAACTCTAATTCTGTCAGAAAGGTCTTAAACAAATTGGGAAGGGCCTAAAAAGTATGGCGTAGAAAGTGCTTTATCGACCTCCATTCCTTATCTAAGCAGGATGTGGTTTCTCTTTCCCCCAAACGCACTGTTTGTATCGGCGAGGACACGATATTTTGCTACCCATGTTTAAAAATAATCTATAAATCCATTGCATTTTCTTGTTTTCAGATGAGACGTTCTCACCAAGTATGTTGGTACCAGCTTCTGTTGGTCATGGGCTTAATCGCGTTGGTGGCTTCATACCCGGCGAACAGGCGTTCCCGGCGAACGAGAGGCCATTACAGTTACGAGATCAACCGACCTAGCTTCTGTGCCAGTGATGACTTGCTTTATAGAGATTGTTACCTGTGTGGCAAGATCTCTGATAGCAGCAACATATATCGCAATTGCTGTGGGAGGGTAGAGTCCTACATGCAATACTGCGCTGCTCTTCTGCGATCGTGAACGATGTTCGTTTGTCCTGATCCTCTATACAGCTGTCACGATCCTGGCTGCCTAGTGCAAAGATGATATGAATCAATCGATTGAAACCAAAGATCTCAAGGCCAATCGAAAAATCTTCGTTTTCATCCCCACGAAGTTGGGTTCTTTTGTTTTAAATAGAAATCACTGACAATTCTAACCGCCACACCACAAGATTAGGCATAGAGAGAGAGAGAGAGAGCGAGCCTCAAGCGATGTTGTTACGTGGTCGTCTCTGCAATTCAACAACCGGCACCACAGCAAGAATGTTTAATTTACTCGTTTGTAAACTGTACCATAACTTATGTATCATTTGAGTCTGTCACATGCAGCCATTACTATTCTGGTTGTAGATTATACCTGCAAGTTAGAATCTCATGCTTAAAGTGCCAATGCCTGACAATCTCTAGTCAGCTTTGGGAAGCGCAATGAAACTCATTTACCTATTTTACATGTTTATGTATTCAATTTTCCACGTGCTGGCTGGGGAGGCCATGCTGCGATAACTTGATACGCTTAATAACAAGCGTCGGCGATGTGTTAATCGAGCTGCAGATTATCCTATTTGGTGATTTTTTCTTGGTGATTTAAGGAAAAAGGAGCGACAAAATACAACAATATGTTGTATTCGCATCAGGCATTGTGATGTTATAGTAGATATAAATTATTGTAGTCAATAAAGTGCTAATTGTTTTTCAAATAGCTATTTCAATGCAGATATTATGGAATATGGATTATTTATTTGATGTACTGCAGTAAAAGCACATCTACAATAATTTATGGACGTTGATGCAGTGAATCAGTCGAGATTGTGTTCCGCTGTCTGGGTGTGTAAATTACTGTTGTGTGTGTGTTGTCGACAAGTACCGCTAGTGATACCAACGCATGTTTGATACACGCGTACCATCTGCTACTATAGTTTGTTTGGGCCATTAAAGCATTGCAAATCATATATTTTTGTATACATTGTACTTCATGTATTGAAATCTTTTTTTTATAAGAAAGGAATAAAATCGCGTGGGTACTTATCCGACATTGTATATGACGAAAACAGACCCCCATTCAGGAAATTGAGTTCCCGCTTTGACCGGAAGGTGATAAGTCAGAGTTATTGGCCATGGCGATCTAAAGTCATCATCTTTTTACCAATATCGATATCAAAAAGCCATTTACAGAAACTCCGTGGTATTCAAGCAGCGTTTGAAAGTGGTACTATATATATATATATATACATATATATATATATATATATATATATATATATACCCCCATTCAGGAAATTGAGTTCCTATATATATATATATATATATATATATATATATATACCGGTATATGGTGTCTATATACTATCTCTGTATACCCCTATCTATGTATGTTTAAGTATCTATATATGTATATATATATCTAATATATATATGTAAATCATGTATCTATATATACATTTCATACATATTTACATATATATATATATATATATATATTCAAATATCTCATCATATATACATAATATCCGTGGTATTTTTATATATGTATATATATAGTTACATATATACTTATGTACATAAATATATATATATATACGTGTGTGTGTACGTATGTACGTATGTATGTATGTGTATGTATGTATGTATGTATGTATGTATGTATGTATGTATGTATGTATGTATGTATGTATGTATGTATGTATGTATGTATGTATGTATGTATGTATGTATGTATGTATGTATGTATGTATGTATGTATGTATGTATGTATGTATGTATGTATGTATGTATGTATGTATGTATGTATGTATGTATGTATGTATGTATGTATGTATGTATGTATGTATGTATGTATGTATGTATGTATGTATGTATGTATGTATGTATGTATGTGTGTATGTATGTGAGCATGTATGTATGTATACGTATGTATACGTTTATATACATATGGATGTATGTATACGTCTTAAATACTGAGGAGTGTTTGCACTATTCACTTCGGTGCGGTCATCTTCGTCAGCTTAACTCAACCAGTGCAAGAGATGGTTTTGGATGATGAAAAGCGAGTAATCGCGTGGAATCAACGGTATTGCCAAGACAACGTCTGTCCACAAGGGTTGTCAGAACGATGGAGTGAAGGTCACTGACGTATTTAGTGCCGTTAAGATGCTAGTAGTGCTGTAGCTAAGATGCGGATTCACATTGAGTATGGTATCAGAAGCAGGGACGCGATACGGGATTTTATACTACAGTACATTGTGTCATTACTATAAAGCTTATTAGATGATAGAATTAAGAATGAGCCTCAATCACTTACTACATTCTACTCCAAGCAGCAGATACCACACACTCTTATCCAAGAGGTTTTGTTACGATGCTATCTGCGCATCGATCGCACGCACAACATCATAACGGGAGAGAATGGTGCTGTTTGATGGACCGCGCCCACGGCTGGCCTTTGTCGGGCTAATGATAATTGGATAACCCCTAGCCAAATTATCACGTGCATTGTGTTCTGTCGCCGCTCCGTGTGATGGGAGTGCTTACGGTCAGAAGATAGCATGCTGGGAAAACCGCGTACCAGAAACTTGTGCGGAGCAAGTATCATTCAAGTTGGCTTGCTAATGTTGGCCCCTTCCATTTATGACAAAGCCATTTGGTTATGAAATAACCGCGTGTCCTTTTCATATCAATAATGGAAGAATCTGTTTTCATTTCAGTTATAGCTTTCATTATGTTTTACCCAGTTGCATGGATGTCCACTGGGTCGGGCGATCTCAAAACATCGAAGGTCAGAAAAATATACTACTTATGCTATTTTATACATTTGTATTTTGTAAACCTATATGAGACACCCACGATGACGTCTTATGGTGATCTTTGTTTGCAGCTTAAGGCAGCTTAACAGTTTACGAGCTTTTCAGCCTTGTGTTATTTATCTATGTTATATTGAAGGTATGGCCACATACTAGACGGGGCCTTACAAGTGTCATATATAGTTTGGTACAATCCCTTTGAAATAAAAACTGAACGGTCGTTTAACAACTTGGTTTGAATGAATGATCAATTATGACAACTGATTCCATTTCTCCTCAAGCTGCCTCTTGTGCAAACGTGCAGCTTATTTCCTCAACTATATCCAGTACTGGACGTTTTTTCATGTTGAACGACATTTGCCGAACAAATGCATTGTAAGTTATGAATACGTGTTTTGTTCCTCATTCCGGAGTAAATCGTTATCCGCAATCTGTTTTTATCATTGTGTCAACATCAGAGCCAATGGGACCAATAAGGTTTGACCATGTTTACCCAGAGAATAAATGGTACATTTGTTGATAAACTGCAGGGAAATGTGGCGGAACCGGAAGACTAGATTTTGGTGAAATAAGAGCATTTACCATAACACGAGCCTTACCATAACTCGACACATCCATCGAGGTCACTGGTTGAAACACAATGCAAATTTTATTCAATAATAATTGCATCGTAGGTGCACCGTGTCACAAAATGAGGCTTAGCAAACATTGCCAGGACTCGCAATGAGGCTGCAACGCCATAAATGAATGACATGGGCAGCGTATAGAACGGTTGCCCGCCTATTTGTGACCATTGGTATTGTGCTTGGCGAGGTGTTAGCCATTACGCAAACATGACCTGAGTAGCTGGCACTGTTGATACATATAGCCGCACATTGTAAACTATCTATCGGTTCAGCTTGACACCGGTGTGTGCTTCAACCGATTCTCGAGCAACGAAAATCAAACCGCATTCAGTCATAGGACTGATGTTCTGCGAAACTAGCCAAGTGGCGGCAGGGGTTGAATATCAGACCCGTCAAACACTAACTTTGACTGATCATTTTCTCAAAGAGTATACACTACTCGAATAAATAAATCCATCATTTGAAATATCAACACCAAAGTGAACGTTTGTGATATTATGGCAACGATATTGATAATGATGCTATAAGTGTTAAGATTTATAAGCCCACACTCATACCTCAGTACATGACTGAGCCGATATGCAGTTAATACTTATCATGATAATAAATAGCTGCATCTTTAAAGCAATTAAGTGTTAAAGCAAGTTATCTCCTTATGCGAGACGACGCCACCATTCTCCCTATTTGAACAAATATATATTATACTGAAAGGGCAAGTTTTGGAGCGTCAAGTTGAAGAGTGTTATTGAAGCGGAAGAAATTTTTGAATACTTTTGTTTCGTTTCGATGATGGGTAAAAGCCTCATTGGATCGACCAACAATAATGCAATATCTCACATGTTACTATCTAATGCCGGCCGAGATTGCATTGTGGATGTGTCACACGCATTTAGCAATGTTAGGGAACAGGCTACAAAGAGAGTTGTTAACAGATATATTCCATCAGAACTGTTCACTGAGAGGTTTCAGTCTTTTTATTGGTTATTAGTATATTCGCACATTACTACAGTGAATGTGTATTACAGTAGGATGGTTTGTAGAGCATGCACGGACATAAAAGTAGGCATTTCTCACAATTAAATTAGTGCTCTCTGCGCGAATTGCATTTCTTGACGGTTGTATGTTATTTGTAAACTATTTTTAGGTTCTCAATGGTGGGTGCCCTCTCTAAGACTCAAATATCAAAGCCGAAATGAAATTTGACTGCTATGACGCTTGCCAAACATGTAATTCTTCAATGAGGTATAATCATAGAACGGAACACGTGCAATACAGCAATAGTCATATGATACTGGTGTTATCATTGAATTGCAAACTAGAGGTCAAGTGACGGAAAACATGGACCCAGTAGGAATACTAGCGGTACTCACGCTCCAGTGCTTGTATCTGAGAAACATTAACATCTGGGAATGTGGACACCCAGACATGTTTTCAATGTTGGCTCACGAGCAACCAACGCTTCACACCGCACATGCCATCACAACTGATACACTGAAAATGTCAGCCCCTTAAATGGATTCGAGCGACGTTGGTCAATCTCATTAGATTACTGTATGTGGGCATAGGCTTTGTCTACCATAATCATTGGCGCCCAGGCGGCCATCAACAGCACTGTAAAACAATCAACGATGAATCAGACGGCCTGTTATCATCAATATAACCAAATCAGTAATTGTTTTTGCAAGGTCAGGAATACAGCAATCCAGTTGCGCACCATGAGTGTAAATTACCAGTAGCGAGGAGGAATGGAAATTATGAAGGGAAAACATTGAACATAATTTCTACCACATTGTTTGACATTTTCCATAGGGCATAGCAATATTACCATATCTGTACATTTTATAGAGGAAATCGGCTCCGGTAAAGTGGCTTGATAATTCATGACGTTCTTGATAAGTGTCGGTGGAGTGAGGCTGTTCATTTACGGGAAATCCTTTCTTATATCTTCTGATTGATCAAGAGAGAGAGAGAGAGAGAGAGAGAGAGAGAGAGAGAGAGAGAGAGAGAGAGAGAGAGAGAGAGAGAGAGAGAGAGAGAGAGAGAGAGAGAGAGAGAGAGAGAGAGAGAGAGAGAGATGCCATACGTTTCGACACTCTTTCTTTATAGCGGAACTTAATTGATATGGACGGTCACAGATCTATTACAAAGGCGACTGGTCTTGAGAATACACTGATCCATCTATTATGGTCTTAAGAGTAGTGTGCAAACGATGTGAATAAAGCTCATTTTGTGTGTTCAACATGAATGTCATACAATCCATTAATGTTGATCCTCTGCAGTGATTGGATGCGCTTTTCTGAGAACGATTCGTTTTCCAAAGCTTGCTAAAACACATCACCATGACAAGCCTCTCAGGAGTTAGGAACTCGATAATATTATCACTTTCTTGATTCAAGAGCAGGGTATTAGCATTAGGGATTTAGAGATTAATCAACTACATTGGAGCAATATTATATTCCCGTTAATCCCTGGTGGCATGCATACGTTGAAAACGTGCTGAAGCAAGCCTGCTCACATGGTTAGCACGGACAATCCGGTAAATAACTGAATGTTTATGTGGACAACTTATATCAGCACAGCATCGCCATAAACACGCACAGACACGCATGAAATTGTCATGTATGACACTATCTTCTCCTTATGTTTCAATTATAGTCATGGAACTCATGAATTGTCTTCAGTTGCGTTTGGAATCAAGCTCTATGAAGGTCTTTGCCTTATTTCATATTTACCGATATAATAAATAGCAAATGCACGACCGTCTCTAATGCTCGTAAGTAATAAATTACCATGCCAGAAATTTAATCAGTATTTCACAAACTTTCATCCATTACTTCACCTGTTCGAATAGAACCTGGAAACATTATTTTAACATAATTCAGCAATGTTGCATGTGATATGGTCTTGAACATTGACCACCTACTGTAGCAATTTCGTAATTTTGGGTTTACTGTATTTCAACAGCCTACTTTGTAGGTTTCAATGACTATGTATTATTTTCGTGCGTCGTTTAAAACAAGCCTTTACATTAATTGCCTGACCCGTCTTATGCAATCCGCTGCGCATTCTATTGGAATTAAAATGAAAGCTATTGTACAGCTCCTATTCAGCTTCCATCACGTAAGACGGCATCTCATGTACATAAGAGCATGTCGATCACGAAAACAATTTGCATAATAATGCAAACATGCCCACAGGGAATGCACATTTACAGTTCATATATGTTAATTACATCACACTCTCTTGAGCTGACCCATCACTAATTTGTGCTATATTATGCAGACAGCACATTTATTATTGATGACACAATCCTAGTTTATATAACTTTATTACCACCAATACATTAACGTGCATTATGAAATGCAAAGCCAATCAGCCATTTTATTTAAATGACTGCAACGTTGAGCCGTACTTTAAGATTTTTGTTGCGATAAGAGTTCACTATATGCATCGAAAGAGATAGATAATAACACAAAGCCATATACATATCCTACAACACGATATGTCCAAATGAACAATCGAAGACAAGGGATAATTGCCATTAGGTGTTTCATACATGGCAGTATGGATATGAGTCGCGTCATTTCATCCGCTATGAATTAAGATGCATACAAGAGTGAATCATTCTACTGTTTATCATTATAACTAAATTGTCATGCATGACCCGGCTGGTGCGTATAAAAGAAATGCAACAGGATATGACGGCTGTATTGTTGTCACATCGTGATGGTGGAACTAATTTATATGCCCTCGGGTTGCATTCGCATCAATGCAAATAGTCAAACCATCACATGCGGTTAAGCTAAAAACCTACAGGCCAGCGTGTAAGTAAGAGTTCTCAGAAATGTATCATATGATATATGCAACAACAGAGTGTTAACCAAGCATCGGTATTCCCTTAGCGTAAATGCGTTGATTTTGTGGTTTATAATGATAATTTGTTTGTGTTTGAGATTAGTATGGGTAACATCGCAAATGAATTTCAGCAAATTCGCCATGATGTTGATTTGATAATTAGTGTATCGTCAGCTAAAGAGGCACCAAAATAGTCAATTAAAGACGTTACATTGCCTGCTCAAGCATCTCCGTTTACAAACAGCATCCAAGCACATTTCAGTCCTTGCGGATGATTCAATTTACTCTAGGCCAGGAGGTCCCTGCCCTAAATCAGTGTAATTTCCATATAGGAGATGACATCCCGGTAAACCACCTTTCAAGGAGGCTTGCTAATTTTTGCCCGTTCAATAAATGACAAGGATATTTGATTATGAAATAAGCACATGGCATTTACATATCAATATTTTGTTTATCGGGTAGATCTTCAATCGGATAACCTACTACGTTTTCAGTGCAGCTCTACGTTTTATCAATTTGCAAGTATGTCCCGGAGTCGGGAGTCCTCAGAATAAACGTAAACAAAATTTGTAACTTCCGTCAGCGAAGTCAACCCACGCTTTGTAGCTCCCCTTTCAGGCATTTTTAATGTCATATTGAAGGTTTGGCGAACATATTATAGATAAGGACTAAAATGTCATTTGCGCAGACCTTGGTATTAAGGAATGGAGAGAACCTGGTTATATGGCTTCGTTACCCTGCCTTTTTGTCTCATGTACTTAGCCATCCGTTGGGAATAAGGTGTTAGAGTAGCACCGAGAGACTCAACAACATCTGTCTCTGTCAGGTTAGGTCCTTAGTCGACTTCACGTTAATGTCCACTGCTTCACTAAAATGTATCAAGTGTGAAAAAGCACCGACAGGTTTCAGCCCTTATTGGTTTTTCATGAGTATTCATTTTTTACTAAAAACGCAGTATTACAGGTTGTAGAGCATACATGGTCTGCATATTGGGATGCATTTAAAGTGAGTCCATATAAACTTACGCCATGATGTAGGATTTTTCCCATGTCACAGTTCTGTCGATCATCACACGCGTTAGACTTTGTGTAAACGGCATTACACTTTATACAGATTCACTGTATTTAAAATTCTTGTCAACAGAAAATGTCTATTAAGAGGTGTGGTCATAGTACGGTGCTTGGGCATAAACAGCAGTAGTCACGAGGTACTGATGTTATCAATGCATGACAAACAAGTGACGGGAAACATGGACCTAGTAGGAATACTTGTGTACTTGTATCATTATCATAATGCGACTTTAAACACACAGTCATTGTATGAGAACAAAATGACGTACGAATGCGAACAAGGACGTGTATGGTATAACACAACCTGTTGGACGACTTAGAGAGATGAAGGGACTGCCCCATATATCCTTACTGAAGCCATTTGAGGCTCGTTATGGTAAATGAAGACAAATTGACAAAAATATGAAAGATAATGCACATTTGCAGGGATGTTCATATACATTAGATAAATAACAACGATTCCCTGATACTCCAGAAAGACAGACAGACAACCCTTCCGCGTTTGGCAACCCATGTCGTGTACACAGTGAATTGGATAGATTCAGAAATGGTTATGTTTTGGGAGCGGGGTAGTCTAAAGTTAGCCAGACATTACTTCAATTTGTTAGCGTGAACAATTGGATCAGAATCCATAACGTGGCATCGGACTGTTGGGAAAAATATGCTAGTATAATAATTAATACTCAACACATATCTTGGGTATTTCTTCAAGTTCTAATTTACTAGTATAATAATAGATACTCCTGATTTTTTCGTCATATTATACTTCACCATATTCTACTAATACATGTTTTGGTAATACGCCATTAGAGCTCAATGAAGGATAGTGCAGTATTAAATAACACACATGGGACCTTGCGTTCCTGAATTAGCTAAAACGTTGATAACGCGGAAGCTAAACCACCCTGCCGTGACGCAATCTATAACAGATCACCGAGGGACATGGTGTCCGGTCAAAGGTCCATGTCTGCAATCGTGCTTTGTTATACACACCGCCCTGCCGGAATTAGGCAGCAATACTTCCCGGGAGATGGATCCGTGGAGTGTTTTCAAACACGAGCAACCCACGCTTAACGTTACCACATGTCATCTGATACTCTGAAGAATGGCTGCCAATTGTATGGATTCGGGCGACGTTGGTCAATTGAAAGTCGCTTCCTGCTTATGGGTACAGGTTTTGTCCGCCATGATTACTCCAATCAACAGCGCTGTGATTGAAATAATGACATAATAAAGAGAATGGGTGAAACTTACTAATTGCGTGATAACGATATGCTACGTCGTGACTCATTTCTGATTGTGTTGGGTGCATCTGTATTGGTGTCAACATCAAACCTACACACTCCTTTCTTTGTATACAATACATTTGTATTGTACGGCTGATTACCGTATGTATTGTGATATCCTCTCTGTCTGAAAAGTCACATGCTTTTCACAGGAGTCAAGTAATTTCCGCTTTTCTGGAGTTGGCTTTATAGTTATTTGTTCAGCAACTCCTTGCCATCAATGGAGTATTATGGACTGTTTGTTTTGCCTAGAATACAGTCAAATCCTCTGTGTCGTATCCAATGTTCAATCCACATCAGCAGTTATTCCCCTTTACAACGAGGAGATTGTATATTTCCAGGTATATAACGTTTGACGTGAGCATTTACAGTAGATCAAGCCGTATGGCAATATAGTTTCTATCCTCAATTGACAACGGTTATAATCAACTGTTGGCAAATCACATGAAGTGTATGGTTTAGAAACTCACACCAATAGACAGCAGACAGCAACGATTGGCTACTGAGGTATACTGACTCTTTGTAAAGTCATTATTATAATGTTTAGGATAATGGTCTCTTAAGGTGGTTTGACAATTGGGAAGTAAATGGGCTCTCTAATAATGTCCAAAGACAAAATTATTTTGTTTGACCAGATAAGCTCTGGATTGCGAAACCTTACTAATTGCTTTCTTCGACTTCAGCATTTATATGCTATATCACAAAGACCTGTTTGTTTATCGACGATTATAACATTAAAAGCATCCTAATTCAAATGTCATCTTCACAGCATCCGGGCCCAGGCAACGGGACAGGATTATGATTAGGACACAATATATGACGTAACTTCGCATTACAATAGCAAGAACCCACAAGCTTATCGTTTTACGGTTTCTGAGCAAGTAAAACATATAAATCGGTTAGTCTCACGAGCATCCAACGCATACAATCGGACACACCATCACATCAGATTCACTTACAATTGTCAGCCAATTATATGCACTAGTTGGTCATTTACAGTGATTTATTGTGACACAGGTGTTGTCCATCATTATTATGGATGCCTTGGCTGGCCATCAAAAGCGCCGTAAATCAATGATTGAGAAATCCAACTGCTTGTTCATTGCTTATCAATAATGCAAGCAAAACAATACTTGTTTGTGCAAGGTAATGTCACATGTTCCTCTGCTGTGGCATATGTCTGACGCGAACCAAACATGCATGGAAACGTGATCACGAAAGCAATTTGCATCAGAACAGAAGCATTCCCACAGGGAATGTTCCGTTACAGTCACTTTAAATAAATTAGACCCAACCGACTAGAGATCACCCATCGCGTATTTGCGCACTATTGCATATTCTGCGCATTTGGTATTGATAACAAGTTGTAAGTGTATGTAACGTTAACCAAAACCAACAAGAACAGCACCAAGACAGTTTCACCTACAAGTGGATATTATACACAGGAGCAGCACATATGTAGTGCTCGTGTGTGCAGGCTCACTGTCTTTGGTGAAATGATTAATAATGGTGAACCTACAGCCTTCCCAATGTTATCTGTACAATACACCGTCAAAAAGATGAGTAATTGTGGTGATCTAACCAGTTAACCAGGAGGTTAATTGCATGCTCGAGCCACTAAACTGCTTAAGTTGAACTTCCCACAGTATCAAAATGAGATTGACAGGCGTTATATGAGATTCCTCTGCGGGCACCGTTGCCTCGGCTGCTACTGGTTCAAATAGCAAAACTACTGTCAAAACAATCGGTTGCTGCTAGACATATAACATCATAAACATGTTCATGCCTTATGAAATTGACATAATATTTTACTACTCAGTTCTGTCGGAGACCAACAGCCGTCAACTCTAAAACAGGATTATGAAACGTACAAGATTATTCAATTCGACATCGACTTATACCAAGTGAACAAGCTGGTGGATATGACACATAGACACACCACAAGGTCAGGCAATAACAACTACATATGCTACAAGGTCACCTGAACCAGGGTAATTTTCATCCAAGTCGTGCATGAGTTTACTGATATCAACTTTATCCCATATCCCCATCTTATTCAAATGCTACCCTTGTAATCTGCCAAAACGCCCACTATTTATCAGAAAGTTACAAACCATGCTTCTTAACTGCTAAGATCATTGACCTTTGCGTTCAGAGATTGTACTTACAAACACAAACATAGAAAAACCTGCCAAAAGGTCTATCTGGGCGAAGAAATGTACATGCACTGGTCTCTCATTTCCCCAAAAGGATAAACAAATAACGCTACCAATCTACCTGAGCAAACCATATCAGGTACATTTTCATTCAGCTATGACTGTAATGTATAATACAACATTATCAGACATTGTCTCCTTTAAATGCCAACTATTCAATTGCGGTTTGCTATAAATACATATAATTGGTCCTCGAGCTTTGAAAGGCAGTGTTATAACGACACAACGGTGTGTACTCAAATTATAAACACTTCGTCTAGCCGCTCATCAATGTCGCTCAAACAATGCAACAGCCGCGACCTTCATCTTCAACGGAGGGAGCTGTCAACGCATGTTTGCATATATTTGCTCGGCACGCTGTGGTAGTGGCGTTCTGGACTGACGCAAGGTACCATTGACAGACACTTCCGTTAAGTATGTAAATATTACTCTATTCGTATTTCATTATGGCGACATGTGACGAAACAGTTATAAAAAATATGGCCATCGTAGTTTGGAGCGTAATGCGCTGATTAATGAATTTGTTTCGTTGCTTGGTGCTCTTTCCTGTCAACTGTGTAGGCATTAATTAATGTCTCTTGTACATTTAGGTCAGTTCAGGTTTGTAACATCACCACCTTAAACATACAGCCAAGACAATTGTGTCCTCGAGGTAAGCAAGGACTTTCATAATGTGCGACACGTGTGCAAATTATGCCAATTGTGCCAAACATGGTTCGGATATTTAGCGGTATAGTGATACGCCATTAAGTTTAGAGTTCTTATAACTGAATCATCCATGGTTAATATTACATTTGCGTTGAATATCAAGGAACCACGGTAGTGACAAGATTATTGCAAGTTTCGTGTCGCGCTCACGACCATGAAGTTACTAAAATGCTGAGAGTGCATAGAATGGTAGCAGCTTCGACACCATATGATTGCTTATGATAATGCGATCTTAGTGATCTGGATTAAACAATCTACTACTGTTACTGACACAAATACTGCAGGTGTAAATACTACATTTAGTATAACATGCGGAAATATTATGTGTTTATGATAGCCCTCGGCGTGTCATTAATACTATCGCAATTGTTATGCTCATGTAATGCAACCAGTCGATCCTGCATATATCAAAGGAGCTCTACACCCTTGTTGTATATACAAACAAATATGTCTCGCTGATGATTGTGGGTTGATACAAACCCAAACCAAATGCCTAGTCGGGGATGCGTCGGAATTGATTAATGAATGCTGATTAATTATATAGGAAAGAGTCCATGATTAAACGCGATTTCTCGTTGGATCACTCAAGCTAAGTTCAAGAGAGTGCATTATCAATTAAGATCAAAGAACTGCCCACAGAATCTTAGTTGTCTTGGTTAATTTCCAGACATGAACTTTACCGGGTGTATTACGGGCAGTAAGTGTGGCCTCAGGTTGAATGGAGGTGTCTTCATCATAAACTCATTCGTTGGTATGCGTGGCAGACGTGGGAGACGGTCTTTGGTTACCGCCCGTAGTTAGGTTAACCAACATTGTTGCATAATGATAAGTACAAGATACGTTCTCAAATGTTTTGTTAATGATAAAACCTTTCTTATTCCCCATAGATAACTTGACTGCACTAAAAGAGAACAAGGTGATTTATGTTGCTGTACCACGTAGACGACTGTTCTGCATGGTGTTAATTGGATAACACCCTGTAGAATAGGCCAGTCCATCACATCAGCAACAACAAGCAAAATTCGAAAGACCTCATTTGTGACGTGTGCTGACTGAATTGTTTTGGACTAATTACAAGTAGCTATATGTTGGGAGAATTCAGCCCTCATAATGAATAGGATATAACAATGAATAGTCTGAAGCTATAACCATTCATTGGACATTGCCATGAAATGACCAATACATTGATCAGACGATGATCAATATGCTATTGTATCTCAAACAAATATTTTACAGCGGCTCAAACGAATGGCCTTAGTAAGCGTAAACATTGCATGGCAGTAATTAACCTTAACAGCATAAACAAGAGCCAGCAGTCCCTTTGTCCCAAACCAGTCGGTCATGCACTGGTATTCTGATTGACTTCAATTACCTATAAATCGCATGGCAACTGTCTCTAATCATAATGGTATGGCTATATGTCTTTTATTATCACCAATAACCGACAAGAGCGACTGCTTTGTATCACAATCACTGCCGCTTCTCTCGGTCGTGACTCTTGGCAAATTCCCCATGCCCGCTGATTTAATTGTACGTCTGTTAATGATTATAACGGTGTTATTGGAGTACATATGTTTGATGTGTTTCTTAACTAATTTTACGTGCCACTCCAAGCAGTCGTTGACCACCACATTATCATTCAACAATCATGGGATTCCTTGTTAGACAACTGGTATATGCCTTAAATACTAACATTCAGTTACTGAACGGACGCAGACCTCTCTCTCTCCCTCTCTCCCTCTCTCTCTCTCTCTCTCTCTCTCTCTCTCTCTCTCTCTCTCTCTCTCCCCTCTCTCTCTCTCTCTCTCTCTCTCTCTCTCTCTCTCTCTCTCTCTCTCTCTCTCTCTCTCTCTCTCTCTCTCTCTCTCTCTCTCTCCCTCCCTCTCTCTCCCTCTCTCTAATATATAGGATATGGGAAGACGCCACCTGTGGGCTGCATGTTGCTTTGTCATAGCGCCTCTGAAAACCAAGGGAGTTGGGGGGGGGTGTTTCTGTGGTTAATTCGTAGGCGTGATTCATCTTCGGCATCATAAAGACGATGTAATTTCTGTAGGTGATCAATAAGAGATCCATACCTGGCACCCTCAACGATAACATAGTCAATCTGCGCAGAAAGCCACTTGGGTGACACATCTTCAGTCACAGTAACTACGAACCCCCATAGAATGAATACTGTGTGCAACTTCTTCATGTCATGGTTTTTAATGGGATACTTTGTCCGACCACGAGACAGAGTGACGTAACAAAGCTGACGTCGATCAAATTCTGCCAGTACCTGTGGCTAATTTTGAGGTTAAATCCGCATCCTCATTTTTGAAGGGATGGTAACTTTAATCCAAATATGGCATACGCATACATTGCTAGATATCTAAAGCTGGAAAGGGACCTAGTTTAGGCCAACATTACTTGAAATGCGCATGTGTAGTTTCTCGATACTCAACGGGTAGCTGCTACACAAGTACAGAAAATGAATAGTTGCACCAAATGGTCAACCATGCATTTTTGAGGCATTGATATTCATCAATATAAAACAAAAACATGCCAGCTCAATATATGTAATCGTTTTTTGTCTCTTGGTTGAAATTAGGGTATGGCATTTTGGGGTATAGTCTCAGTTGATTTGTTCATCATATTTACGCTGTAGAAGCGGACGCTTCCCCTCATGTGAGTTGCGCAGAGTATTAATCCTAGAGCTGTCATCATCACAGTGGGGGTGTCAACATGTAGATGCGAAAGTTGATCAAGCAAGCCATCTGATAATTAGATAAGCATACTTACTGGAAAGTAGGCATTTCTTGCGCAAACATAACAATTGGATCAAGCCTGTCACAATCCACTTGTCATTGATGAACTTCTGGTCGACTTAACTGCATGCTTACAAATGTTGTAAGGTTTAAGAACATGTAGGTTTTCAGTTGCATATACGTTTTCAAGGACTGTGAAATGTCAGTTGTCTAAGCTTATAAAACAAACAGTATTGTCGCCTACATGTATTTTAAATCTGGGTTAATTCGTTCTATGTTCACATTGACGAACCGGAATCGTAGGCTATTAACAACACAATGACGGAAGAAAGAGACACTGGTCAGCTAATTATATAGATTCATATGCTGGAACCAGCTATCGTCAATTGTTGTACCTTAATTGCTCGTTACGACTATGACCTTAGTAAAATCCTAAAAGTCAGGAGTTTACCTGAGCGTTTATTCGATCATTTGCACTGGATTGGTCAGAATATCATTAACCACCGATGATATTGAACAACCACTCGTGCGGTCTGATTTGGATGTTTGTTGGATACACCCAATCGAGTGACGTCACTGGGCCTTATTGTTATCGACTTACTAACAAGCCAATCAGCATTAACAGTGTTCATATGACAAACTCCAGATATTTAGCACGTCAAACAAATCATATTACAACTCTACTTTAGGACATGATATGTGGTCGTTCTAAGACGCCATTGCAGGTTCCTGAAATTTTTCAATAACAGTTTAATATGTTTTGAAATGGCATGTGATTCCGACCATACAACCAAAGATCTTGTTATAATAAGATACCCGACTCGGACGTTTCCGTTGTGAAGCTCGCGACCAGCGCGCCACCTGGTTTCGTGGAAGCTAAAATGTAAACAAAAGCGCGTGGCTCAATGGTAAAAGATCGATCGGCGATGGTATGTTCACAAAAATAACGTTGTATTTCTAAATTTACAGATTTTTTTATAGAACCAATACAAAAAAAAGAAAAGTCAATTACTATTGACACCTTTTAAGCAATTTGTGTGGCGATTTATTCAATACAATATTTTATATGAACGTTTGAACGAAGTCGCATATTTCGGTGTAGGTCTACCCTAGGCCAAGCCTTGCACGACGTCTTATATATTTATAATACCATCGTGCGCGGCTAGGTCTACCCTAGCCCCGGTCGGACGGTATTATAAATATATACACGTCCCGTGACTGCCGATCATTGAATTTGATATAATATTTAGTACCATTGTAAATTGTACATTGACTGTTACACAAGACGTCCAGTAGGTCTACCTCTATTTTAGCCCCGCTCGAACGTCTAGTCTACCCCTTATTAATTTTAACAGATTATTCTGAATGCTATGGCTTTTGTCATTAGTGGTCATCTTTGAAATGAAATATAAGAAGTTGATTTAAGGATATGCTCATATTTTGATACTTTCATGCTGTTTTCCTGATTAAATGATATTTGATTGGTCACCCAGACGTACCTACACCGAATCAACAAGCTGCATTGTAGGTGATGGGTTGTCCTGTGCGGACATCATTTTATTATGTACTACTGTTGTACATATTCTTGGTTATTCATAATAACAATATAATGCATCATATCAGGACATAGCAACATACTGAAACATTGATGCAGCATGAGTCTAATCATCATTAATTATTTATATATGTATATATATATATCAACCACAGTCCAACCACAAATAGGATACATTAGGAGATCAACTAAAAAAAATACAGCCAACACTACAATTATTTATATCAGAGCTCAATTTATCCATGTAAACATTATAATGTACTACTGTTGTACATATTCTTGGTTATTCATAATACAATATAGTGCATTATATCAGGACACAGCACATACTGAAACATTGATGCAGCATGAGTCTAATCATCATTAATTATATATATATGTATATATATATTAATATATATATATATATATAGATATATATATATATATATATATATAAATATATATATACATATATATATACATATATATATATATATATATATATATATATATATATATATATATATATATATATATATATATATATATATATATATATATATATATATATATATATATATATATATATATATATATATATATATATATATATATATAATATCAACCACAGTCCAACCACAAATAAAACGAGATCATCAGGATACAATAGGAGATCAACTACAAGCTAACTAAAACTACAGCCAACACTACAATTATTTATATCAGAGCTCAATTTATCCATGCAAACATTGAACACATAGGTTGACAATATGCCTCCCTGTCTTATGCCATTAGGCACACCAAATCAGTCAGACATAGTTCTGGCCCATCTAACACACACATCTGATTTGAGTACCATGCAACCACAAAGTCTAAGTTTAAGTAGTCCTACATACTCTGGAATCATAGAGGGCTTTCAAGGAAATAAATAATC
Source organism: Urechis unicinctus (assembly GCA_034190875.2). NCBI lineage: Eukaryota > Metazoa > Annelida > Polychaeta > Xenopneusta > Urechidae > Urechis > Urechis unicinctus. The sequence goes on from CM067346.1 coordinate 7,324,893, forward strand.
ATGAATATTTGATTTTACGGAAATCTAAACATACAACAGCCATCAACATAAATAAGAGCAAACATTTTCATGTGTGGGAAAATTTCAATGTTTTACGATTTTTTCTCTCCTTATGATCCCTTAATTTACGGTTAGCCTCTCTAATGGAATGATGCAACCTGATGTTTACCATAATACATATTACTGCAACATGACACTTGCATGATTCACAGTAGAGTTGCTCTAATGGGACTTCTTTAGCAAAGAATAGTTACAAGCCTGGCTTTCACTTGCTTACAATATAATACAGTGTCAATGATTTTGCGGTAATGTTCCTCAAGCCTGCATAGTGCATCTACAGGTGATTTGCTAGGGAAAATGAGCCCCTCCTTTGCACTTTGGTAATTCTTCATATGGACAAAATCATATGCAGGGTCATGTACATTATTGACTATGGAAATTTTGTTTCTGCATGTTTCACACAACTTTTCTCTTAATTTCTTGGCAATATAGCCAGATACATACGCTAAAACATTCACTTCCTGGTTGGTCAGGCCTTCCTCACATTCATAATCATATGTATCTGGGGGCACAGGCATAACATCAATTAATGCCTGAATTTGGGATGGCAGATTGGGAGTTTCAATTGGTGATGTGACAGGTGCTTGGACTGTTGCATCTGCTGGGGCTGGCTGTGACACATACAATTCGGCTGTAATGTGGTTATTTCTTTGAAACTGTGTCAAGACACATTAAGATTAGGGTGCATGAATGTTTATATAGAAACTTACTGATGTTGCCTTGATCACAAACCTTCAACAACTTGAATATACATGAGCATTTTCTGATGCAATAGAATTTTTGAATAACATTACAAACCTTGTGAAGGGAGAGTAAGAAGTCATCAACATCCTCAATGCAGTTGGTCATTTTTCCAGGAGCCATCACCTGTTACATGTATTATATTCATTATTGAAATGGATTTCATGTATCTTTTTACTGTGAATTTATCAAATATAAAACTTGATGCGTCATACCTGGCGATATGCAGTGCGAAATTGGCCTGAGTCTGGATTATCCCTGGCACCACCTTTCAGACGAATTATGGCAAAGATATTTTCCAGACAATCTTGGTTGAGCTGAGAAGTCAAGAGGAATTTGATGTCATCCTGTTCAGTCTTCAAACAGTCCCACAACTGTAATAGGGCACTGATAGACATTTTCCATCCATCAAGGCACAATGGTTGTCGTTTTCCTACAATACAGAAATGACAATCAATGTTTGTTTACAAACCTTAAACAAATTTGTTAAATATTTTGTTACAAAATACTCTGCACACAGATAACACACTACCTTTGGTATTAACTCCTTTAAGCCATTGACACGTACTGGTGAGAAATTATTTGTGGCCTGAGCAGTAGGATGGGCCTTGGCATCAATAACCCCCCAGTTGGCCATTGCTGCCATTCCTGAAGCTACTGTGTGACTTAAAACTTGTGCAGCCAAATTTACCCGGAGTGAAGCGAATGGGGGCAAGGTGATATGCTTCTGTGTAAGCTTGGGGGCTAAGCGAACTAACTTACTGGCATCATGGTTGTAAAAATCTTCAATGTGAGACCAGAGAACATCGTGCCCTTCAACTGTGAAGCCATGCTTCTTCAAATTGTTCCTGATGCTCTTAAGTAGGTGTGGAGGATCGTAAAAAACAAAAACCTTTCTTTCAGCCATAATGAAATATGGCTTTGCAATGGTAACATTGAGTTCTTTTGCTATCAGATTGACATTGTTTGAACCCTGATCCCCAACAAAGCTACCACATGGAATCCGATTGCATCTAGCCTGCTTATAGCATCCATCAAAAGGGGCTTCATTTGGGGGCCAGTCATTGGCCCACTACATAAAAAGTAGCCAATAGGTTGCTTCCACTGATGGAGTAAACCCCTTGCAACAAAGACTAGAGCATGGTTTGCCAACTGATTTTGATTATGGAAGGCAAACCCCACTACCACATCATGCCCACCATCGTATGACAAACCTTCCTTAATGGACATTTCATCGAATGCCAAGCAAACATATTTGGACTTTTCTTGAAGATTTTTCACTTTCATTGCCAAAGCTGTGAGAATATCACAGTTAAAGCCTTCAACCACATTAATATTCTTGTAAGTCTTAGGGCTTGAATGGAGAAGTGATAGTGCCAATGCTTTGTCTTTTAAGGACCACCTTTTTCCTGTTGCCTTTTTTTTTGACATTCGCACTTGAGACAACACAAACAGCAGCTGATTTTCTGGAGACAATAGAAAGAAATATTCATAATGCAAATTTCATCATCACAAATCACATAAACTTGGGACTCATTAAAATGTTGAGATGAAAATATTGTAAAACTTTACAACCTGTGAGATATTGACTAAGAAAGATCTTGAGCTCCGCCAGTTTCTTTTTCTCTACTGTTTGGGCTGACTGCAGTCTCTGCTTCTTGGCATTACCTCGCATGGAGGATATCTTCAATTTGAGCCTTCTCACCTTAGTACAAAAATGATTACATGATTACCCCCTTAGGATACAGAAAATTTGTTCCACACAATAAACAAAACCTTCTCCAAAACATGTTTGGAAAGATGAGAGCTGTCACAGTATGTAATACCTGCATCTTTAATGCATGAATCTTCATCTTTAATTTCTTTTCAATATCTGTTTTCTCCATGCCTTCAGTTTTCTCTTCTTGTGTGTTAAGTTCAGATGCAGAGATTGAGCATTCTGCATGGTTTTGAGAGTGTCAATGATTTTATCTGGTAATAATTGAAAACTGCCCCTATATTTTTTCTAATGAATAAGCAAAACATATTTTGCAGGAGTTGCAGAGGTAAGAACGATAGTTTTTGCAGGAGAAGTTGTATGATAAATGAGTACAATAATGTAGCTAAGCTGCTTTGAACCACAAAGTTCATTTTTACAAAGAAAAATCAACTTTCACAAACAGTCATTGCTTTACCTTTACGGCTCAATTTTGGTGGTCTTACGAGATCACATCTTGGAGCTGGAGATGGACGTTTTCCGATAGTACTTTTTGGTGGGTTGGGTACGTCGAATATTGATGGTATTGCCTTCTTGATGAGCGACTTCTTAAGGCTGTTCATAAATTGGTTGCTCTCAAAATGCTCAGAACATAGTACACAATTTTGGCTCAGGTGCCCTGGGGATTTTCCAATCAGATCCTGACGTCTAGTGTTTTGCACCCATTTCAAGCATCTGAAATGAGACCAAAAGCAACATGGATTTTTACCTATAATACACATATTTTGCAATATTTATTATTAAATAAAATGCCCTGAATATATTATCATCATACTACTTATTATTTTTTAAACTCATTCCAACAATATAATCTTTATCTTACCACTTACAAATTATAGACTTCCATGAATCATCTTAAATAGATTTATGAATATTTAAAAGAATTCATTCACTTGTTCTAAAATGTTTTTTTACAAAAAAGATTTGTTTTTAGAAAACTTAAATATCCGAATAAATCCATTGTATGCTGAGATCGGACGGTATTAATCCAAAAGCCATGTGTTATTGGCAGTGAGGTGAAATAAAAATATAACACATCTCATCATGCCAAAACACACAGTCATGGATATGTGATCATGGAAACAAATTCTTCACCATCCGTTTCTTCCGTGACATTACATTGACACATAACTTGATTATATTTACACATTCAAAATGGATATATACATATTATGTTATATCGTGTAATAAGATTTATTGCTTAAAAATTGGGGTATCTATTGTTGATCTGGCTCCAGAAGAACCAGCACGGCACCATCCTTTAAGTTGCTGGGGTGTCACTCATCTGGAATGCATAGTAAGAGTATTATTTATATAGAATGGAAAAAAAAATCCACATTGGTTAGGGTTGGGACTATACAACTGCTAGTATAGGTGGCAAAGATTATCATTAACACTGGCTTCCATCCATCTTTAAAATACCTAATTCCAAACACAACCTTATGTTAGACAAATAGTACCTCAACATAGATAAACATATGGGTCAAGCCTCTCAAGGCAAATAAACCTGGAACATATATAATAATCATGAATAAATAAACGTTAGTCAAGTTGAATTAATTCAACTATTGGTCACTAGGCGGATTCGTTCCAGCTAGGCTTAATTATGAGAATCTGGCTGTGAACCCTTCTTTATGTAGATAAGAGATATAACCAATAGTCAATACAAAGAAAAAGCACAATAGGGTCTCTACCTATGTATTGCATTGGCTCAAACAACACATCTAGATCTTGGCATGTATTCATTGCTATATAATAAACGGATAATAATTGCTTAAATATATGGCAAATACTGCGTGATCATCGATTTAATCGTACAGGGTTTATCTTACCACCGCCGACTTTCTTAAACCCCCTTAATCTGTTATGTTTACACTAGTTACCAATAAAACAGCTTTCTTTATCGCCCACAAGAATTTTACTTGGAAAATCATGTAGTGTTTTCAACTTTCAGACTTACCTTTCCTCATCTTTAGGGAACCGAAAGAAGCTTATATCCCTTCGGTTCTTTCTACAATTTGAACAGTTAATTGCAGCACAGAAGTGCCCATTTGTGTTTGACTGCCAGTCAGACATATTCGCAAGTCATAACCAAGTTGGTTGGTTGCTGCGCGTCGAGTAGCTTCCACAAACGTAGGGGGCGCTGCCTACACGGTGTCACGGAATTTGTCGGGCGAATTGCCGAGTCGGGTATCTTATTATAACAAGATCTTTGATACAACTACAAAAAATGACATAGCAACGGACAGAATGCATTATGGCGTCTAAAGCAATAACCAGGCTTCGCACCCGAATTATTCATCGCCCAATATGACAAATATGTGGGCTACTTTTCTGGATTTGAGCTTAACCAAGCTTACGGGGAACTTGGGTTTGTAGGTAAGAACAATTCACCCCCATAATACGAATATTATTGTTTCATGTATTTTTATTTTGAAGCTCAGTATGTTGGTATTGTGTTGTACGTCAGCGGTGAATCAGTTGATAGCAGCGATGTTGCTAGACTGCCTTCCACATTGATTCGAAGCAGAAGTTATTGAGATGTGATATTGATCGAAAGGTCAACGTTTGCATAGAGTCACGTGATCAAACCAGAATGTTTTTTCTTTGTCATAGTGTTTCATGGTGAGACATATTCTACCTTTACCTGTGACTTAGATATTAGAAGGCTTTCATTGACATCACAGTCATATTCTCTGAACAGGTATTCGGCGGATAAGGTTGTGCGGATATTTTCCGCATAAACATGCAGTGATGATACTCTAAAATAGCCGTTTTTGCAGTGAGCATTGTTGTTGATGACTAAATGAGCACAGCATCCGATGCAGATACCAAATCACCCAGCAGCTGGTTATGACATCTGTTGCATTAGGAATAAACCCTCTGAAATAAAGGCGTCTATGAAGCTAATTAATCTCTAAATCCCAAGCGATTCGCCCCCTTTAGACTTTTTACCGATTTGTTACAACATTTATGTAATGGGTGGGCTTGTGGGTATTTCAAATTAAATTGGTTTGGTTAAACATGTAGAAAATATAAATCCTGCAATAATCTGCGGACAGGATATTTTGAATATCGATATTATTACTGTGGCATTCAAAAGCACATTTGTGACGAATATCGCACATTTATATTGCAAGGATCAGTCGGTTGTTGCATCCGAAATACTTCTCAACATAGCAAATGCTTATTAGTCTTTCAAATTATCAGCAGCGCGAAACTACACGATTGCGTATTCAGATTCCTTAAATACCAGCTAGCAATGGGATAATATAAGATATCATTCATCAGTGTCTGGTCAACATGTATGACAGCTAATTTTGTTCGCTGTGCTTTTACATTCCAGAGAAATCAAGACAGATGGGAGGCAACTGTTTTGTGATGGTATATCATCTAATTAAGCATCATTTCGTTGCATTGAAGATACTATGGTGACGCGCGTCAACTCTGTCGCTTTCATGGCGTTTGCTTGCCTGCTTCGCCTAATTAGCTCCGAATTGTCAGCATTGGAGCCTGCTGATTAGGGACTTGGCACCTGTCTACCTCCGGAGATAGCGGCACAAAAGCGGAAATATCTAATAAGCGGTCTTGAAACACCACTTTAAGAGCTGTACATGGCCAAAGCAGTACAAGCAGTCGGATTCATATTGAATTGGTTTAAAACTCAACGGCTAATTTAGGCTAATCATTGGCTAAAGAATGCTAATAAATCGCCGCTGTTGAGCAGCAGTTGAACGTAGTTGTGATATGATAAAGTCGCCCATATCCATATCATTTGGTGACGTTTATCTGTGTATCACATATGATAGCACCTGCAAGGTAAATCGTGGGTTGATTGTGTTGCTTTCAACATTACCCCGCAGTGCGTATTCTAACAGCGATGCCCAAATGACACAGTCGGAAATGAGACAGGGTCTGTGACGGCGCCACTTGGCGGTTGACCGTGCATCCTGATTGTGATGACGTACTTGCAGCGTGGTTTGAGCGTGATCAGCATGTGATTAGCTATGGCCATATCTCTCGGGCTTTGCTTTATGCTATTATATCCTCGGACGTGCCGCATAGCTTATCATAAATGATACAGCAGACAGACATTGCAATACATATTTGTAGTCAAAATAAACATCATATCAATAAAGAGTGGTGTAAATACTAATGATACCACCGGAACATTGATAGGACGAATATATCACGAAATTGATTAAGAATTTACAACTATTCAGACATGTGTTTACCAATTACTTCCGATATGGCATAATGTGTCGTTTATAGTGTTCGAATGAATGAGGTTTAGATTTTCATACAATGGACAACTATGACACCAGCAGTCGATAATTATGTCCATTACCATCCGAAACATATATCATCTTTTTATCAAAGATATTATATTCAACAGAATCCGAGCCCACCCCCATCTCCGTTCCAGACGATCATTAGACACAAATTAGCGCTGATGGCCTGCCTGATTGAGAGCATGAAATGAGTGCGAGAGAAGGCGATGTGTATGGAGCATTTCACTGATTCGATGCTCAGAGACAAATCGGTGGTTACACAAACCATCCCGCTCACTAGCGTTGCGAGTGTGGCTGTACTACAGTGACACAAGCACTACGCAAAGCAACGTAACAAAAGCATAGCCTCTGTTTCTATCACCCAATAATGTATTTGGCAGCCACTATCACGAGAGCCATCTTCTAAATGCTAGCTAATGCTTCGTCAATCATGAGCAGTGTCGACCTGTGAACTATGCTACATAAAGTCAATGAACGAGGTACGTTGAATATCGCCTGGTGATAGGTACTCTACTTATCGCAACTTGACCCATGTATTTCTATAATCGTGACAAAACAGCTCCGTTTGACAGTGATGCTGGGGAATCATCTGATCACGTACATAATCACATCATTAAACAGCTATGTTGTCACCACCTCCCACCCGGCTTTATTATGCGTTTTCCTATATATGAAACTATAAGACACTTCATTTACTGTAAGACGTAGATGTGCAAAACAAACTGACAAAGTGTATTGTTTCTTGAACATCTGACGCTCAGACAACATTGGCTTTCTTCTGTCGCTGTGACCCTGGAATCCTCAATAAGTCTCATGCTTGCGCCCTCCCCAAAAAGCGCCATATCTTATATATCGCCTGGAAGACAGGTAAGCCTCGAAGGCATTGTCACATGTTCCACTAAATCGAGTTTCCCCGGCTTAATTAGCTGATTGGCTGCACCATTCGTTTGAGTGAAATAGAATAAAAACACTATAGTGTTGGCATTCTAGTCATAATAATCCGCAATTAATGAAAATAAGACTTTACAACGGTTTCGTGCGTTGAAAATCAGTGACTTAAATCTAGCTACTTTAATTTAGATTTATTTTACTCACCTGATAAGCATTCCTATCTGATCTGATCCATCGCAATTTAACCTATAGTTCTCCTGTACAAAATACTGAAAAGACAAACACACTTGCCAACATCGCATTTTCCGTCTGTTTGACGTTTCAATCATACTTTCCGTCCTGACTGCCTCGGCAAAGGTATTGGTTTACGTAGAAGAAGATAAGTGAATCACGCCTGTGAGTGGTCACCATATTTAATTATATGAATAAACATACAACATCCGTGTGACGGAGAATGAATGCAACACAACGTCAGCGTAATGAGGAGTGAGAGACCATGCAATGTTAGCGTTATTGGAGAGTGACTGGCAGGGCAACAAGTGCATGATAGAGAATAAACGATGCAACGGTGAATAAGCATCAATACAATGAAGAAATAACAATGCAACATTAGCGAAAAGTTGAGTTAAAGAAAATGCATAATTTACGCAATGGTGTAATAATAGCACTGCCACGTTAACATTGTGGTTAGTAATCGACACCATTGGCATCATCTAAATCGACTAACCATATTGGAATTCTCAGGCGATGAGAAGGTGATAACTTTCGTATTGATTTCAATAAACGGAATAAACACGTGTTATAAATGCCGTGGTCGTTATGCGAAAGAGGAGTGTTTATATTATGTTATGGACACTGTTATTGATCTAGTTGTCACAATGTATCAATCTTGCCAAGTCGGCTTTTTGCAAGCGAATGGGATTTGTCCAGATGTACATCCTGTGAAACCTGGAATAAAATGGACGATGTCATGAAACCGATATTATCTGCTGAATTTCCAAACATATGTCTACATCCGCCAGGTGGGAACCTTCCAGCTGTCGTCATATTATCACTGCTGATAGTGTTCATAGCGGCTCATCAGAATTACACTTACTTCGAACTCATCTCTAAACGTAAGATGAATCGCAATTTCTGGTGACTAGTGGTTACAACAAGATATTGCATTGTCTTAGGGCTGCACACTGACCTCATAATCATGTACCTTTCAGAAGCAAAGACACATATTGTGATTGTCATTTCCAAAAGTTAGTTACAAGGCCGATATTATGTTTATCACATCCTTACGGGTTCAGTATCGATTTCAACACGATAGGCTCTATTGACAATGCATTAACCCAAGCTGCTTATTTCATAGAGACTTAAGATAATAGATTAACAATTCGGGATGCTATCTTAGGTTACGGTCCATTTCTCATCAATTGAAAACCTTATCTAATCAATAGTAAGGCGCGTTCATCGTCTGATGACGTCGTCTAAGTTAGTTTTTGCTAACATGCTAATTGTCAATCAATATCTATAATGCAGCCTATCAGCACTAAAGCGTAATGACATAACTGTCCTGTGGAATATATATACAGCTATGTCAGCGTGTCAGTGTAAGTGGTATGGACCTCGCAATGACTTCGGTCTGGAGGAAATCATCACCAACAGAAACGAATCTGCCGAAAAAGAAGGATGGGATAACGGACGACAACAATATCACCAGCCAACAACAGTTGAGTGTACATAATCCTTTCATCAAGCACAATGAAAACAATAACAGCAGGAGCAAGTGCACAGAATCTTGTCATAACGAATGGGTTATGTGAAACAACAAGACACCATCAACAGAAAGAGAGGAGCTCGTAGATTACAGAAAACGAGGTGTGTGTGCAGAACATTCTCATTACCAACCAGTTGAAAAGGCACAAAGAACATCATGGCATAGGTACGTGGGTTGATATGAAATATTCCCTAGCAATATTACTTAGAGGTTTAAGGCAGAATGTGTATCACCAGTACATATGTGGCAGCAAAGAAAACCCCTATAACAAGTTTGGATATAGGTCCGTTTCGAATCATCACTCTAGAATATGGATATGCGTGTGGCAGCACAAAGATGGTCCTATCAACAGAACAATCAAATGTTAGTCTTCAATGTTACTATATTGAATCAAAACATGTATTGTATGGTTGCAATACGATTATGTTTAGTTCACGTAAGTTGCAGTGTACGTTCGCATATAGTGTGAGATATGAGGGCAATTAAACGAGTATGTATGGTGTTGTCGAATTTAAGGAATGCCAAGCAACATGCGCATCGGCTAAAATGTCATTCTAAATATGAAATATGCTATGCGATGCTTTCTGTGAATAGCTATCAGGATATGGAGATGCACGATCAAAATAAACAAGGGGAGATGGAGAAAAGATGCACCACAGAGAGTGTTTGTGTAATAATACTAAGTTAAAATCCAGATAACCAGTAATTGATCTAATGCTTCGTATCTATTTTTATATGCATTACGTACGGCAACGATTTGCGACCGATAGTTGTTTCAGGCTACAACATTCCAGAACTCGAATTGTCAAACAGTAAAAGTATTGCACTGGTTACAAAAACGACGTATAGGTGAGTGATTAGGAGACAGGTGAGAATCGTTCGGGTGTGAGGGGGGGGGGAGCAGCAGTTCACTTGTACATGGCTCATGAATTAAGATCAATTTAAATGTAAGGGCGTCTTTGTCGCTACAGCATCCCACAACCCAAATCGCTGTCAATATGGCAAGGGCTGTATGACGTGTGCCGGAGTAAAAAGCCTCGAAGAATGTGAAAAGCTCAATACGTTTGTGAAATGCAACCGGGATCAGGCGAGTGAACAATAGCATGCTGCTATGATAGTTCCTATCGTTAGTCGCATGTACATGCCATATATCGACTCTTATTTTTGCAACAGGTATGCTCGACAGTATGGAAGGTAAACAAAAAACTAAAGACGAGTAAATTTGCAAGCAGATGCAAAAATGAAATAAGGTGTGAAGAGACAAAATGCGTAGGCAATGTGCACGATGTATGTTTTTCTTCGCTTTACAGCGGTGAGTTGCATCGACGCACGACTGGTTGGTTGCTCATTCAATTGCGATACACATTTCTTGTCTTGTTATGGATCAATATTTACCCATTTATTAGTTACACAATACCAAAATATTGATGGCAACAAATCATTTACGGATTGTTTGGTTCCTGGCAGATGGTGTAACCGGCGTATACGATTGGAATTTCAAAAGTAAGTTACGCTTTTGTCATTATTTGGAACTTACCTTTATGTGTATATAACAATGAAAGCACTTGTTAACTGCAGAGAAACTGTTGACTTACAAATTGTTGTGACTGTGTGTGTGTAGCAAGGACGATAGTTTGCAAATTCTGCTCACCCAAAATATGTTTACCGCGTAAGTCAGAAATAATATTTAGTCTTATTTCATGTATTTGCCTCGGGGATGTGGATATGTGGTTCAGATATGTACGCAGCACATGTGATCGACGGTTGGAATCCATGTTATATGTCTTATTCGTTCGCAACATATACATATATTTTGCCAATTGTTATATTGTGCTACGGCTAAGGCTGTAGCAACCAGCCGTGTCTAAGCAATCAGCCTGGCCAAGGCATATCAAAATGTTTTGCAGTGCAATGGCTGTAACATCGTCAGTCTGCTATGTATATGGGTAAGTTGTTATCCATTCTGCTAGGCACGCAATCTATTTAGATGACCGAGGGTAAATTTACCATTCCCTTGCACGCAATCTTTAATCCGATAAATTACCCCATTGGGTCGGAAAGAGAAGAGTGAATATTTTTGACATTGTGTTAGTATTCATGGCTTCTGTGGTCAGTCTCTGACAGTTGATGAGTAGCGGATAATGGCAATCAGCTCATGATTTCGGAACAACAATTACTGATCCTTGGCAATATACTAGGAGGGAACACAAGGCGTGCTTGGCCAACAATGCTGCTCGAAAGAACCAGCTGTTAACCGAATGAGTCTCGTACAATGAAGCCAATATATTTGCTAACATTTACTTGCTCTTTTGATACTGCAAATACTTCTAATAAAGCACCTGTGATAATAAATATAGTATTCATTATGGTATGATCAACACATATGAGGCGTTTGTACAGCTCCAGGTTATTTAATTTACCCTGTATGAATGCGATGCATATAATACTAACGATATAGGAATGCAATACGCGACAAAAGAATCAGATACGCCGAATGGGCAGCAGCTGTAACCTACAATGATTAATACATATACCAAAGGAATCCTAAAAGCTACATCCTAAATGATTGATACATGAACCACAGGATGCATCTACTCCCAATATGAATAATACATGTACCAAAGGAAGCAGAAACGCCAGGTAGAAATCAAGTACACCTTCAACAGCCAGCACAAGATATGCACCTCCATTGAGTTTACCCATTATGACCAGATAAGATAAACGTAACGATGATCTAGATGTACTCATATGGCGAAAATCCACCATGATAGGCGCCTGTCCACTAATCCAGTAGGTACCCTTCTGATACAGCTTGCCAAAATAAATTGAAGCTAAACTTCCCTTAAAATTATTTAGCTTGTGATCATATATACGCGGCAAATAGTCACCACCCCAGTTGGTTACCTTGGATATGCTATTTTAATGATCAATAGATAAATTTGTTTTGGTGGTTCCCCTAAAGCCATCACAGCGAATAGCAATCTGCATTCGGTGGACCTTCGTATTTGGTGAATCATACGGCAGCAAAAGCTCATACGGGTAGAGTTCTCAGTCTGTCCCCCATTTCATAGACCCATACATTGGTGGACTAGCTGTTGAAGTTCGTGCTAGCGTGAAACCAATCGACAGTTGCCACTGACCTTGCAACTGGTTGGCCCGTCTGAAAATTAGTTGTCATATTATCACATGCGTTGTGTTGGGTCCATATTACGCGATATAATTGTCAGCGAGATTTGTACAAAAAAAGTTTTGAAATATGCTTTTCAATTGTACAGTTGATATTACACAGTACATTGTTATGTACGTTTTGTTTAAACTTATTTGTCCAAAAGTGTTGCAGTCTGCAGCATGTTCAGATTGCGATCATCACACGCAAATAGAAAAAATATAATCTTTCTTTGCGTTTATTAATCGTCTTAATGGAGTGTGATAAAATATATCCAAGTAGAGTTTAGTTTCATATGTTATTCTGGAAAGTTGTGAAATATTTCACTCATTCAAGATCACGATTCATATACGTTTAGAACCAGTATATGGCCATTTCTCCGCGAAAAAAAATCACAATGACTGAGCGAAGACAGTATCAAGCTTAATTCTTGAACGGCATTAGCGACAAAAAAAAACGCCTAAACCTGAATTACAACTCTCCGTCCAGTGTCTTAAGAGGGTTGCATAGAATGTGCTCTTGAGGCACATTTGTGGCTTTAAGCAGACCCTCCTAAAATGTTGCTACACCTATTTAATATCATGCCAGTGTGAACTCTCTTAGTATAGCTATAAGCTGTTTGAATAAAGCAAGAGTAACTTTACTGCACAACTATGAAATTGGAGAATGAATTATTTACTTGATGTAGAAAAAGACATTCTGAAGGGGATCAAATACTATTGACATAGGGAGGTCAGTAAGCTCAATGTGCCGTGATCTATCCCAGTGTGAGTCAATAGATTGTTTTAATTATACATCATTTCATGCTTTCATTGTTTATTTATAAAAACATGCTGAAATTTTTTTTGTTGGCTCTGAATTTGACATTCGACAATAGAGTTTGCGGCAGATTAATTAGTCAACAAAAAGGTTCAGATATTGTTATGAACGTATATTATATAATTTCACATGAACCATAGGATATTGTCGATATTAATTAACTAAGCCGAAGACCCTTGGGAAATATGAGAGTGTCAATATAATCTGCAGGTTAAATGCATTAGCTTCGGTCACTATGCATACTTAGACATCAACATCAATACATGCTTAAACAAGCCGGCTAACGTGACGAAATGTTGCTGTTAACTTATAGAATCAAGCTAATTTGTTGACCGTTGCCTAATCTAACAAAATCATATTTCCCGATGCAGTTGATAGAATGTTCACAGTTTCAATGTCCTCCTCAAATGCTCTTATGTTGATAATGATAGCATGCAAGTGACACAATGTATATTCCTCAAACTTGCATCGTTCGAGTAAGCATTCCACCTCATTGTATGCTGATAGCATCCAAAAAATAAACGTTTTAAGTTTTATGTAAACACTACAAGTCACTGTCAAATTGTCATTATAATAACTAAAATCGTTCAAAAGTGTTGAGCTCCTACAATTGTGGCTTATGCAATTTTCCGCATATTCAAGCGGAAATGCAATGAATGTTATTATGTTGCACATTCAAATTGTTGCTGCTTCCCTCCCGATGGACTGTGTGACACGTGCATATGAACATGTCGATCACGAAAACAATTTGTGTAAGTACTGGTAGTGGCAATTTAAGCCCTGTTATTATAATTGGATCACTCTCTCGGTGGCCCACTCATCACCAATATGCATGGGTTGAATATGCAGCGCATTTATCGCTGATGGCAAGATGTTATTGTATATAACTGGAAAATCGCCAATGAAGCTAGATGCATGCTACTTTTCGAAAATCATGACCATGGATGACCACGAATGTCTGCGAACCAATCACAAATATGCTCAATCGATTGCAGAAAGTTCACAAAATATAATCTGCATACGACAGCGAAAGGTTCTTTTAAGCTGATAACGTTATGTCATCAAGTCTGCTTCATAGCGAACTAAATTGACAGAAATAAGTGGATATCGTATCGGTAGGAACTCTAAAATGAAGACAAATATCAATGCCATGACCGCCTGAACGCAGCTAATTATAAACCATCAGACAGCATCCTTCCAGCAACACGGCAATATTCAGCAAATGACGTTAAATTTATGTTGATCCTTTGCCAAGTCTTGCTGTTTATATTGATTACATTCTGTGTAGTTTCCATTATCACCCTGTGTTTAATTGCATGCGGAGATGATTGAAACGTGACTGTGATGTCAATTTAATCCTGCATGAATCATCGACCAAGGACGCACCACAAGAAGTCAATTTATAGTTATAACAATGTCTGCTCAAGCCTATTCGATTTCATCATGAAGCAAATACAATTAATCATGTGTGATGGCAATACAGTATGACCGTTATCCAGGGGCTGTGACTGGATAGTTGTCAGTGAAGACCCATGCCATAAAACTTCAACAGAGATTATAATGCAATGTTATACGATTACCTGTGAACACATTACATAAAGACACAAGAATTAAACACATATAATGATAAATGTCAAGCATTATATGCTGTGTTACCATGACAGACGTCATGAACCGCCAATAAAAATCACCGCATCAGACCGCTAGCTAATTTATCCTAAGTCATATGAAATTTGATAAACATTTTCCTGGCGTTCATTCTCGCCGATGGACGCGGACAATTTCTTTCTACGTATTTCCTGAGCACGGTGTTTTTATAAAACATGCATTGATTTCCATAGTTGCTTCATTGCTATTCTCCTGTGTTAATAATACAATGCATCAATGTTTTGGTACGGTCTTCTCAACAAACGCCATCGCTGCGAATGTAACTGTAGCCCCTATTTGATTCTATTGCTGGACATGTCATTACACCAGACCTTAAACGCATCTAGATGGGAAAAGTAATGGGTAGATATAACGTAATGTGCTTATTAATACGAATATGCTTACCACGAAGGCGATCATAAATATCATCTGCGTAGCGAGATGCATTCACGCTGGTCACATCCCAACTTAAATGATGACTCGGGGAGCTTTGTTATCCTGCCTGAAGTTACATGTACACTTTACAGTCATACTATAAAAAAAGCGCCGGTCTGCTGAGTTTCGCAAAGTTGTTAGTTGGGGTTTTTTTGTGGACTGAGACGACATAATTAATACGTTTACTCTAAACCATAGTTAATAAGACTACAAAGAGCTGTATAAGATAAATAACTGGAAAAAAGGTGAAGCAACCACGATAACATGGTTCACCAAATGTCTTGTGTTAAAAAGCTAGAGCAGGGAATATTTCAGAACTTAACTATGGTATATATGGACATTGTATGTCATGATGACTCCGAAAATAACTAAACAAAATACAATTATCAAAGTTTTCGAACGATCTAAATCTAACGATCTAAACATCATAGCCCAACACGTTCCTTGCTATGCTTGAGTGATACCTGTGCACGCATACAATAAACAATACAGTTGTCATATTACGGTGCACACACTTGTAAAGCGGGTCGTTTATTCCCATTCATATCATCACCTTCACTTTTATGACGGAGTACAGTCATGAATATATCGATGATTGCATAGCAGTCACAATTAATCACAATTAATTTCTGTTGATGCCATAGTTAAAATCCCTGTTTATTACCGAATGTAAACTAGTTTTATTCAGTTTATGGAAATGCAACAGTCGTGTAATTCCGTTCTTTTGCTTAGGCACCATATAACACACTAGAGTTTGTTTGCCGTTAAACCCTAAACCTATCTTACCGTACCTATGCTAAGATGTAAAGCGTCTGGTCAAATACTCAGCAGGAATGGCTGGCATGCAACTTGCCACCTATTGTCAGGTAAATACGCAAATTAAGAGACATAGATGTAAACGCCATTTTAGTGTTGTTTCCTAATGTCACACGCAAAACGTCACTAATAGCAAAGGGGTAAATTGTCTCGCAAATGAGATTTCTCTGATAATGACATGTACGTGAGAGCTTTACGTAGCATACATTGTGTTTAATCTTATGGTGAATACCGTACCCAGTTCGAGCTTCCCGAACCAGGTAGTCTTTGCTTCAATGTACCTTAAAATGATACACTCCGTGTTACTACATAACTGGCAACGATTATGCTGTATTAATATGCAAACTGCCAGTTGAAGTGGTTCAAGGTGATAGTTGAGAGAAAATGTTTGGACACAGACTCTTTTAGAAAACGCCAGGTATCGTTTTGTGTATTCCGTGATCGTGTGATGGGGTGATATTTGTGTCACATGATATGGCAACGATTATGCTGTATTAATATATATAAACTGCCAGTTGAAGTGGTTCAAGAGTGATAGTTGAGAGAGAGATGTTTAGGACATACTATTTTAGAAAATATAGATAGGTATCGTTTAGTGAGATATATCGATATATATATATATATACTGCCTATATATATATATATATATATATATATATATAGATATATATATATATATATATATATATATATAGGCTAGGCTGGGCTTGGGGCTTTGTTAAGCCAATTATTGACAATCTGATCAATAGCAAGTGATTATCGGGAATAACCCTTTGGCCTTTTGCAAAACAAACGTCGGGCTTTGTCCATCTTTTAACACCTTATTTCTGAGAAAGGTACTGTTATGAAAACGTCTGTATTAGCTTTAGAATGGGTACATAAATAATGGGATATGTAACCCAAATGCAATTCTCATTTATCACTTAACTATCGCTTAACGTATAAGTATCATCCATATTTGGCAATATTTTAACAACACGTGATATACGTTGATTAGATGTTGATGTTGCCCTCCACGAGTCGGTCTTCTGGTGACTGTAGATTGCCATTCGGTGTTTGTCGAAATATCATCTTGCTTGCCGCATCACAACCTACAATGCACACCAAAGAAGAGTTTATCACGAGGTCATCATCATACAAAAAATAAATTGTGTTTTTACTTTGCTACGTTATGCTAATTAGAAGCTATCAATTGATATTAATAACTTTTAAATGTCGGCAATGACGCCATGAGCTGCAATATGCAAGTGGCGAAGAAATCATGTCGCCATTAAAATTAATTTTAGGTTAATGTTGATTAATCTCCACCCGTCAAAATTAACACTCGGGACAATAAAGGATGTTGCCCCTTAGAGTCGACTAAGGAATATAAATGTCAAACGTTGAAGTAAATAAATTTGTCATTTGTTCTCAAGGCAGATGTTTTATGAGTTGTGATGCTGAGACACACCACATGAATAAAGGAAATATA
>CM067346.1:7345251-7388369 GCA_034190875.2 Urechis unicinctus
CGAATAATTGTCCTAGGTAATACCCAAGAGCCTATAGGTATGCTAAGTGGGCTCACTCGCGCCTCCATCCGACAAAATATGCAAACACGCCGCATATGAAAAGGATGGTGCTTTGTCATAGTGTCTATTAAAATCTCATGGAATTGACCAATGAGACGACTCTGTATCTTCAACATAAGTGGCCAGACGCCGAGCCCCGAGACGTTGGTTAAACAGTCCCATGTATTTTTGTTGATCTTGTGCTAGCGCCACCTGACAACGGCAATGTGTTTCACTCATTTGCATACTCACCGCTGATCGAAATGAGCCTTCTTTGCTTAGCTGTAGGCTCTTTTGTAATATGCCCAAAAGCCTTGCTCTCGGGAGATCTTGGAACAACTTTTTTGAAAACGTTGATGCCAACAATATTGATAATTTACTACAGCGAACCAGGGGTAGCATTTTAAAAAAGCAAAGCTGTTCTCTGTTTACATGGAACTTTTGTATTTCGCTGCACTAAGCTAAAACGCGTGTGTTGCTATTCGCCTGATTCGGAGGACGAAAAGATATTTGTTTTTGAAATACACTCCTTATCAATCATCATCGTCTTCCTTGCATTTTGTGTTAGTTATCGCATGGTCACGTGGGTGATATGGGGAAAGAACACGAGGACGCGGAGCGTCAGAGCGTCTTTCTCCATATCATCCGCGTGACCATGCGATAACATACTTATCGCGATGGCACCTACACGCGATAATCAAGCAGGACGCTGTCTCCTAATAATGATAATTAGCGTGAACCTATGTTATGTAAGGTATCTGCCTGGGACCTGTAAATGTGAGAGGTAGTCTGTTAATCCCCCATTCGGCCTCAGCTGCCTGTGTTTTAGTGATGATTAGATAAATACTTTTCTTTCTATACTTGTTTGTTTATTTGATTAGAATATGCTTCGATAGTTTGTTGTGTGAGACTTGCAATCTTTCCAACTCCGGCAATCAGGGCTCCGCCGACTTCGCCGTTGTATGATGTTAGCAACACTGTAGCGCAGTAGACACGGCTCGGCAGGTGTTACAATTTCGCGCCTCGGCATGATTCCGGGGAGATGGGATAATACCGTGACTTCTCGATGAGCGTTACGCAACCAGGTTAGCGGCTGGCAAGCAAATGACTCTTGAGAAAACCTTCGTTTTAAGACTTGCAAGGTGTGCGTGATATTAAGAACCTCCGTGGTGTTGCCATGCTAGAGCAGCGGTGCTCTGTGAGCAGTGGTGAGGGACCTTCTCAAGTAAAGTTGTTTCTCGGTGATATATCGACACAGTTGCAGTTATCGCATGGCAAACTGTGCGTTTGAGCTGATATGGGAAAAAGACCGAGCTTTTTCTCGAGCTCTGATTGGCTGAGAGTAGGGTGCCATGCGATTAATGTTATTGTGGTCGGTAAGCATTGTGAAGTCAAAGTCTTGTAACCTCTATGATCACACGTTAAAGTTGTTCATTGACATCATAACGCAAATCTCCAGAAGTCACATTGAGGTTAATCATATTCGAGAAACAAGAATCGCATATATTTCAGTTGTTCCAGGGGTAAAAACCATACGACCAAGGCTTAGTTCCAGTCTCAAGTTACGCTACCCACCGATTCCCTATACAGGTCACTTCGTAGAATCCCTAGCGATCAATGGTTCATAATCATCCTGCCTGCACCCCTACAAAAACGCACCCGCTCATACTTAGCACATAATTCAGGCTCTAATAAGGCGTACAATCTTGTTCATTTTTCCCATCGACATTTCTATTAAACAAGTCACCCTATATCAATATCACGAATAATTATAGTAAAAAATATATATGTATGTATATATATATATGTATGTATATATATATATGTATATATATATATTTACATATATGTGTATATATATGAATATATATATATATATGTAAATATATGAATATATATATATATATATATAGATATGTATATATATATATATATATATATATATATATATATATATATATATATATATATATACATATATATATATTATATATATATATATACGTATATAAAACACACACACACTTATAGGTTTGGCCTACTTAGAGTTGGCACATGCGCCAACGGCATGTCTTCCAACGACAAGCCTGGACGACCAGCAATACGGTACCAACAATATACCACAAACAATATTATCTCTAAAAAAAATATATATGAATATATATATATTTATTTTTATATTTATATATATGTGTATATGTATATTTATATATATATGTATGTATATATGTATATATATGTATGTATATAAATATGTATATATACATGTACATATATATATATATATATATATATATTTATATATATTTATTATATATATCTATGTATATATGTATATATATATATATATGTATATATATATGTATATATATATATATGTTTGTATATATATATATGTATGTATATATATATGCATATATGTATATATACATATATGTGTATATATATATATATATATATATATATATATATATATATATATATATATATATATGTATATATATATATATATATATATATATATATATATATATATATATATATATATATATATATATATATATATATATATATATATATATATATATATAGTATATACGTATATACACACACACTTTAAATATTCACATATATATATGCTATTTATAGATAGCTGCTCGGCGCTCGGAAGCTTGGCATCGGAAACCGTGTGTATACATATATATATATATATATATATATATATATATATATATATATATATATATATATATATATATATGTGCGTGTATGCGTGTTTGTGTATATATACCCGCTTTGATTGCACCGGGACATCCAGTGCACACTGTCGCTGAGACATAAAGACAGTATATACACGGACCGAGAATAGCTGGTGACGCGCACTATTATAAGATCACAAGCTGCTGCCGCTTAGATGTTTTGACATGACCCCTAAACCAAGTCAATAAACCGCGAAAGCGATGAATGCTGCCGCTGATTGATTACGTAAGGTTTGGCCTGTTTTGACATGACCCCTTAAAGCCAGCCAAGGTAAGCGATGAATGGCTCTGGTCGATTACGTAAGGTTTGGCCTACTTAGACACGAACTGCACATAGCCTGCTGCTAAGCTGCTGCAGTAGAAAACATTCAAACTAAACGTCCTTTTTACTGTTTTCTTTTACTGTGAATGCTTAAAATACTGTTACAGTCATTATCACGAGGCCAAGTTCTAATTACTGACAAAATTTCATGTCCGTAAATACAGCCGTTTCAGAGATATCAGCGAGGAGAGAAGTCGGAGCAAAAATCGCGATAGGTACCCTAAAATACATGTCATTATACAAAAGGTGAAAATAAGTATATTTTGCGTTATTCCATGTTACGATAATTGCTTGTTACAACCATATAATTCATATGTTCGTAACCGCAGTAGTTATGGAGGAGATAGTTACAGAAAATGGGGGAAAAAATCGACGAAAAATCAATCCCATAAGCCTCCAACACTGCGCATGCGCGTCAAATTGGATCGACAGTTGTGTCCCAACTGGATCTATCATTCCCCAAAATTTCATGTTGATATGTGTAACCGTTCCGGAGAAAAGCCCGAAAAACCTTGACTGGAGAAAAAAAAAAAAAAAAAAAAAAATTCTGGCTAAACCAATATTATGTTTTCCAACTATCGTTGGAAGACATAATAATAGGTACTTTTAGTTCATAAAGTCGGAGAGCGTCATGTCGCGTTTTCAGACCAGTGATTCTTATTGGTCCTTTTGAAACGTGTTCTGTACTTGCTGCTTGAGCTAATTTCCTGTGGTTCTCTGGTACGTCATCATCTGTAAGCAGTTCCATGTTCCTCCAGTGTAGATTCCGTTTTGGACGATTCCATTTGGGATGTTTCTGAAGTGTAAGCAGGTAATCCCTCCTCCATCTGGTCGGTTGGCTGGAATTGTCGAGGTGGTGAGAGGTATACTCGTGTCTTCATTGTGATTTGTTGGTCTAAGTCAGAAAAGGGTCTGAATTGGTTGAAATACTGGTCAGGGGCAGAACTGTGCGCGAGGGAACGCTAATGACAATACAACATTAGCGTGATGTAGAGTGAATGCCAATACAACATTTGCGTGATGTAGAGTAAATGTCAATACAACATTTGCGTGAATGAAAATGAATGACATTAATGTACACTTGTAATATTCTAGACGTTACCTTTTATATAAAGCCATAACGAAGCTAGCTCACAAGTGCTGTTTCCAACCTAATATAGGCAGGAGAGTGTCAAAGGTGCGAGAGTTATATGAACATACAGTATCAACATGTAGGCTAGGGATAATGTACTTTGTGTAATGATTATGAATACAATATAAAGCTAGATGCAGTGTGGTGTGGTAAATGCATGAAATTGCAGAACCAACTTAATGTAACGGGGCGGAAATGCAACATAAAGGCGATGGCGATTGTGTTTAAGAGTGCATTACAGAGCTACAATAAAGTGATGGCGAGTGAATGACAATACAACATTAGCGTGATGGAGAGTGAATGACAATACAACATTAGCGTGATGAAGAGTGAATGACAATACAACATTAGCGTGATGAAGAGTGATTTACAATACAACATTAGCGTGATGGAGAGTGAATGACAATAGAACATTAGCATGATGGAGAGTGAATGACAATAGAACATTAGCGTGATTAAGAGTGAATGACAATACAACATTAGCGTGATGGAGAGTGAATGACAATACAACATTAGCGTGATGAAGAGTTAATGACAATACAATATTAGCGTGATGAAGAGTGAATGAAAATAGAACATTGGCTTGATGGAGTGTGAATAACAATAGAACATTAGCATGATGGAGTGTGAATGACAATACAACATTGGCGTAATGGAGAGTTAATGACAGTACAACATTGGCGTGGTGGGGAGTGAACGCCATTACAACATTGGCGTGGTAGGGAGTGAACGACAATACAACAATATGAATCTGACAATCTTCATAGAGCTATCAAACTGGTTAAGACAAAAACAATACAATGTTCTTGTGGAGTTGCATTAAATGGCAATGCAGCATCAGTGCAGGGTGCATGAGGGACTATGCAGCATGGTGAATGAAGAATTGTAAGTGAAAAACAATGCCACATGAGCGCCATGATGACTGAATGAATGACAGCGCAATTGCGAGTGAATAAAACTGTAGCTTTGGAGTAACTTCTGGACAGCTAATAGGCTGAGAATATTGTGTACCTAAGGTGGTGAGTCCGTGAAAACATGGAATTGAACTTATTCGAGCAGGTAGATCACGTAGTATTTCTGTAGTGGCAGCAATGCGAAAGAAGGCTGTTAATATTCTCATTTAAAAACCATTAGTAATGATCTATGCCCCTCGAATGATTACCCCTTTATTGGCTCAAGACAAGTTTTTCTTTTTATGTAGGCAGGTTAAACTGTAATGAAGGGATATAATGAAGTCTGAATTATCGATTTGTAAAACATCATCAGCTGCGCCATTAGACACATTATAATTACCAACAGGTGCGAATGTCATTGAATTAGTCAAATGAATATGATGTAGATTATTTTCCAATCCATCGTCTGCATGTAGAAGATGCATGGGTCAATACGCCTCAAACTGATGATGTCAAAACAAGCACTCAACCAGATTTGCACGGAACTTGTTTTGTAACAGGCTGTCATCATGGTGTTGATTCATACAATTTCATACAATAATCAGTTATCTTACATAAGATAATTCTGCTTATGCGCCATATCAGATGTCAGTGATTCTACAACCACAACTATAATAGAAAATTGTTGCATGGCCACGTGTTGCAAAGCGACAGACCATGTATCACACGACGGTATTTAATGGTTTGAAAGAAACTTTTATGTGCTACTCAATCTAACGGAACGAGATTATAATACCATGAACTTAACTCATTTGTCAGATTTATTTGGGGTTTTAAAGACCACGAGAGGTATAGTTAGGATGGTTTTCCTCTTCTTTGTACGAAAGTTTTGTCCGGGACCGATTTCAGTCTCCGCCATTTTTGTGGGGTGACGTCACAGGCGCGGACAGTATGAGCAGGCAATCGTTTTGTTTACTGACAGAGCGTTATCGATCGGTATGCGAGCGGCAAGAATTTGGCTTGACTGAAAGTGGAAGTGACGACGAGTCATATTTCGAAACGGATGGGCGACGTCTGGAAACCTTAATGCCGTGTTAATGTGCACAACGTGAAAGTATGCCGATTATTTGATAGAATATATGCGCGACCTTGAACGCGTGTTCCTGGGCTGGGGACAGATCTTGTAGCAGGAAATGGTTCATTCTTTATGAACATTGGATGTATCTTTGATTTACTATGGTAAAGCCAATTTCGTTTATATTTTTGATTTACTATGGTAAAGCCAATTTTATATATAGGCTCTCCACCAATTAGACACAAGAAACTAGAAAGATACGAATTGATTCTACCATCTCTGTCTATTTCTCAAGTGAACTCAAGGGTTCTTCATACCACTTGAATTAACCATTAATAAACAAAAATCATCTGGTCCGTACATAGGATTTGGGAACCCCAACATAGATCCTCTTTGTACAATGAATCTTGTCATGCATAAGTTAAAATATTGAAATAGTCATTCAGGATTTTTTAATCACTGACTGTTAATTTTTATCACCGAACATGACAATTATGAGCATGATTTTCATGGTAACCCTTGTCTAGGAGTAGAATCTCATCTCAAGAATGTACACAATATTAGATGAATACTGAAAGAGATGTTTTGTTCTTCTTTCGGGGCCAATCAAATAAGTCATTCAAACTAAATACATCCACATCCTTTAGTGTTGCTAAGTACGATGACTGGGGAATAACAGGCTCCTCTGACTCCAAGCCAGACTGGTCCAACAGCATTGATAACCCAAGATTTCGATCTGATCATCAGATCAGTTTGACAGTTTGTGGTCTTGGTAGTACACTTGCTTGCATACGACCTATACACGTCAGCGTTGGTAGATGATTTTGTTGAAATGATCATCAACAAGGGGGTATCACTCATCACTTGGTCATTGTACCTGCGTGGTATAACGGTGAGCTACTTTAACAGCAAACAGCATAAACTTTGCACAGTAGAACATGTAGCTACCTTTGAAACCATGGGCTAACATTCCATATGTAAAACATTGCGCTAACATACGTTACATATGAATAACAGTACATACATACATGCTCTTCAGTTTCCGCATTGTAACGTAGACCACGCTAGATTGCGAATCAGATGACACTAATGGCTAATCAATGGATGCAATCTCTCATCAGCGCGTTCCCATCGGATTATCTCTTGTCTTCCACACGGAGGAATTAGTAGAAAACATCCTGATAGTTAATCAATATCCGTAATGTAGCATCACACCATTAGAGCGTTATTTTTTCCGGTAGAATATAAATATATATGAGATGTGACAGAGTTGATGTACAAGGTACTTGGAGAACATCAACGTCAGCAGATGAAGTTTTGAAGGACAAGAGAATATGGAAAGGATTCAGCTCCATTAAGAGTTGTAAAGTTTAAGTGCACCTCACTGGTAAAGGGAGTTTAGGTCATGATATTTTATTCAAACAAAATTAATGAGTAATATCATTCATCCAAATAATGATCAAATTTCATCTTGTTTGAATTTCCATCGAAGCAACCGGTGATCTATGGTTTTATGAGACTACAAGGATTTCGAACTCTGAATGAGACATTTCTCAACAAAGGTATTGTACTGGCCACAAATACGACGTAGAGGTGAGTGATTGGGAGACAGGTAAGTGCTTAGATTGAGTCGGGGTAGGGGGAGCAGTTCACTCGTACATGGCATGGCGCGTGAATTGTTATATACGTAAATTGTATTTGCATCTTTTTCATTGCAGCATCCCATCGCATAAAACCCTGTCTTTACGGCCGGGGCTGTATGACGTGTGAAAATGTAGCGAGCCATGAAGCCTGTGAAGAGCTCCATGTATATAAGCAATGCAGAAGCAACCAGGTGAGTGTATACAAGCATGCAGTGATAACACTTCCCATCGCTAGTCGCATGTATACGCCATCTATCGCTTCATATTGCTGTTTTAGATGTGTAAGGAGACGTGGAAGATCAACAAACAACTACAAACGAGCGAATTTTCGAGCAAATGCCAAAATATCTTCAAATGTAGCGAAACGAGAGGCCGTAACAAACGGAGATGTCTTGATTCGCTCCATAACAAATGGATCCATGGACGCATGGCCGGTTGGTTGTTTGATCAAAAGACTCAAACATATCTTCTTTGACTATGGTAACATAATGCATTCATTAGTTCTGTACGCTGCAACATTTTAAAAATATGACTAGTGACAGGAATGTGTCATATTTGTTCGAATCTACATATTATAAATTTTGTTTCAGGAACAATAAATGAAACATCGCTTGCAATAGGTTGGTTCCATCTTTGTGAGGCTCAAACGCCAATACAGAGTCAGATTATGTTTTTTCATTCTCATATGTGTTGTTAATGTGAATGTTTTAAATCAATCGATAAAATCAATGTAAACATATCGATGGCACACCATCATAGGATACATTGTTTTCTGCCAGAGCTCGAGACCAGGGGACGGAAGAAGAGTAAGTCACGCTTTTGTCTTTATTCGATACTCTTGCTTATGCATATATAACAATAATAACATTTGCAAACCTTAGAATTAGAACTACAACAAACAAACAGAATGTGGAAACAAACTGATTGTTAAGACTATGTGTTTGCAGACAAGAAGATTTCGTGTAAATTCTGCTTTCCTAAAGTTTGTCTACCACGTAAGTCCAATATAACATTGTATGTCTGTTTTCGCATATATGCTTCTGTGTTTATCTGTATATGTGATTCAGGTACGTTCACAGCACGCGTG
The DNA here is from genome assembly GCA_034190875.2 of Urechis unicinctus. Taxonomy (NCBI): domain Eukaryota; kingdom Metazoa; phylum Annelida; class Polychaeta; order Xenopneusta; family Urechidae; genus Urechis; species Urechis unicinctus. Next base: position 7,354,202 of record CM067346.1, read on the forward strand.
ATCGACGGTTGGAATCGATGTTGTGTGCCTTTATCTGTCTTATTCCTTTGCAGTTTACATATATCATTTAACAATTGTTTTAATGAGATACTGTTCAAGCTGTAGCAAGATCCTTGGTAGCGTGTCAACCATTGCCTGCCGTAAGTCATCGCCATGTTTATATCAGTTTTGCATAGATTACATGCTATGAATTATCCCTTTTGTACGCAACAATTAAAAGCCACATGTACGACATAGTCATTTATTCATAGCTTTTTCTCTTACAATTATGTTAACAGGATGTTGAGCAAACCCCGCGACAATACAGCCGAATTTTGCACTTCAGAATGTTATTCTGTTATAGTTGGGGCAGTTTCGTTGACTGTATGTTTCTGCTAGGCGGTAACGACATGGCAAGCATTAATTGGATACGTTTGACACCAACACATGTAGTCCACCGATAGCCAGCTGTGTGCCCATGTCTCCAAAGACCAAGACACGCAAAAGAAACTTTACAAAGGTTACCAAGGAAACTAGGCATACCTGTGCAACACAACTATGTGTCAGGTGGCTCGAACGAGGATGTTGTTAAGCAATTGTGCTCCATACAATTACGCCAACAGCGATATGCCATATGTTCTAAAGGCTCTACGACATCGAGCCCATTATATTTACGTCGATTTACATGCTGGTTTAATACAACAAATACTATCAAACAACTTATGTTATGGTAATGTGTATACATATACGATAATTGTTATATATCTATGATGATCGATCGACATAAAAGAGAGTTTATTACGATGCTGTTTTTATCGTGTTAACCGAGTTATGACCGGAGATACATATTGTACTCACATACATTCATATATATATACTCACACACACACACACACACACACACACACACACACACACACACACACACACACACACACACACACACACACACACACACACACACACACACACACACACACACACATAAACGCAATGCTGACTGAATGTCAATGCAGCATTAACGCAATGCTGAGTGAATGACAGTGCAACATTAAAGCAATGCTGACTGAATGTCAGTGCAGCATTAACGCAAAGCTGAGAGAATGACAGTGCAGCATTACCTATATGGTGTGTGAATGGCAAAGCTATTTAACCACAATGGCAAGTGAATTATAGCATAACAATAGCGCGAGATAAAGCGAGTGGCAACGAAACATTAAAATGATGGTTACTAGACGACTACGCAGCAGATGCGTGGTTCTGAAGCAACGAGTGACGTTTTTTGCATGAAAGTTATGGGCTTACAATGTTGAGTACTAAATCCGTGATGGCGTGGGGGCAGATTGGAGCGGACGGATTAAGCACGATTTATTAATGTCGTGATCATTATGAGAAAAAAGGGTATGGACAAAGAATCATCGATTTGTAAAAACTTTCATCAGTTGCTGCGTCATTAAGCACATTCTCTTGCTGTACAGATGGGAATGATTGCGATTCTTTTATCGAGTTGACGTACTATTTGCGCTGCTGACAATGTTCCATTGCGGCACGTTGGCATATCACTATGAGAAGCTTAAGTACAGGTCCCAACACCCCAGCCTTATTATTACGAGCTTTAGTTAGAAGTAATACCGCAGGGTATATAACGTTAATTCGTTTTTCCATTTCACCCATGTAAATGGAAAATGGGTACACAACGGATTTTGAATTTATATTTTTGACAAACGCAAGAGGAAAATTAGAGTTCTATTTAGTAATTGGCGAGCACATAAAGAAAATGGGCATACATGCCATTTCGTTTCCCTATCACGAATTTCACAATATTAAAGACGAATAATGGAAAATGGGTTTACTTTCGCTCCCCTATTTTCGATTTCTTAAAGGTCATCAATCAGGGAACGCTCCATGATCAATGCGCAGCGAAATACCATGGCGTCCGCGTTAGATGAATACGCTATATTACATATATAAACATATATATATATATATATATATATATATATATATATATATATATATATATATATATATATATATATATATATATATATATATATATATATATGTATATATATATATATATATATATATATATATATATATATATATATATATATATATATATATATATATATATACATATGTACATATATATATAAGAAATCGGAGCTGCGAGTTAAATGAAAGCGCGAGCTTATTTGGGTAGAAGGTTGTGCGCCTAGCAAACAGAGGGACAACCAGCTAGGCTCGTCATCTGCCCTTTTTCATCGGGTTAAACTTGTCACATAGATTGCCATACGGATAAGGAAAATTCATGGCGGATTTCAATAAGACTACCTTTTGTTGGTCCTATTACTTTAAATGACTCGCTACTATGGGCTAAAGCAGCGGTTCCAAGATTCGAGCGCGGGTTTTATATATATATATATATATATATATATATATATAGAGAGATAGAGAGATATAGATATAGAGATATATATAGAGAGAGAGATATAGAGATAGAGAGAGAGAGAGAAAGGGAGAGAGAGAGAGATATATATAGATAGAGAGAGGGAGATAGAGAGCTAGGAGAGAGATAGAGAGAGAGATAGAGAGATAGAGAGAGATATCTAGATAGAGAGATATAGATAAAGAATAGAGAGGACTAGAGATAGATATATATATAGATAGGGATATATATATATTTTAGATATACAGAGAGAGGCAGAGAGAGAGGGGGTAGAGATCTACATAGAGCAAGGGATAGAGGGAGAGAGGGATCTACTCATATATATATATATAGATCTATATAGAGAGAGAGTATATATCTATCTATATATATCTCTGTTTATCTCTCTCTCTCCCTCTCTATCTATATAGATATAGGGAGAGAGATAGACTATAGAGCAAGGGAGAGAGAGATATAGAGAGAGATATTATATATCTATATATCTATATATATATATATCTCTCTATCTATATCTATATATATCTATATATCTATATATATATATATCTCTATATTCCATAGTGTGTAGTTTTTCCAATATGACATTGGAATCGAGACTGTCTATTACTGTTTGACATTTTTATTATTATTCGGGAACTGTAGGTGAGTGACATAATAAACTTTGTCAGGGGGAGGGATTTTGTACCCCACGTGGTGGAGAGTGGGGGGCACTTGGGGGGGGGGGAGATGTCACCGTATCCGCACAACAAAAGTCTTTTTTTAGCACCATAACTTTAATGGTCATTTTCATAATTTGATATAACTTTAGAATAAGACATGAATAGAAGGGACCTTGGTGCTCGAAAAGCTATCGCTTGATTATCGGTTATTACCTATAGGCAGCCATACTCACAGGGATTTGAATTGGCCTGCCGGCCGCCATCTTCTATGTATACATAGAAGATAGCGTCCTTGTGGCTATAGTGACCTGCGAGTACTGTCACTAGCTGGATGCCGAGGCCTATTCATTAATATATATATTTACCAAGTTTACACGCTTATATAAATGACTTCAGAAAAAATATATCACCAAGGTTTCGTGTGGTCGCGTCAGTCAAATCAAATGTGATGCGTTAGTTGTGAGAATAAGATTCCGACATCTTCTTTGATTGAATTCGTATGGCGCGAAAGACTGTTGAATACTCATTTATTTTCGCCACTCGGATCAGCGCAAAGCGAACGATCTCAGGGATCCTTCTTTAACTGAAATTCGAGTAATCCAATCGAAAAATGGAAAACGAAACTTAACACATTTTCCATTTTGGTTTGTAAGTTAGTGAAATCTAAAATGGGGAAACGAAAATGGACTGTATGCCCATTTAACATATGTGTCGGCCAAATACTTATATAGAAAATGCGTTACCCAATTTCTATTTGCATTTGTGAAATGGAAAAACGAATTAATGGGAAATGCTACAGTTCACTGCCGCGCCACCCAGCGGCCGACGCGTAACTGCGCGTCCTTTGGCGGGAACCACCTTTGACGTATTTTCGCACCCGGTGCGCCGGGGTCTGCGCTGCAACGAGTTGATTTCAAAGTAGTTGATGTGCACATAGAGACGAATTATTTCCGTTGAGTTTAGATCAAAGTCACACCTCATGAACGACACAATCCAAGTTCAAATATAAATGACCCAAGGTTCAGAAAGAAAATATACTTACACTTGGTCTCTGCCCTGTGCTACACAAGATCAAGATGAAATCTAAAGGATTTGTCAATGTTCAGGTTTTTGTACAAAGGACAGTTTAGGGATTTTAAGCAAACAACGGCTGTTAGAGGAATATTCAAGAAGGAATATGATGCTCATAATGCAATAGAGGACGCAAAAGTTTTGCAGGAAGTTGTTGAAGCCAGCAGGAGTACCAAGAAAGTTTTGGCGAGGTCACAAAATGAAGGTTCTCTCGAAGTTTTGATCAGGAACAAAATATGTGGTGCTGCAATGGTAGGAAAGATAGCTGCAAGGGGTTTGCAACTTCGGCATCTACTATTAGCATGCAGAAGAAAGGGCGAAGAAGGGTTGGTGTTGCTTTTTGGTGACAAAGATATGAATGGGCACATAAGAGTTACTAAAAGTAAAAGAGTAATTTCATTTATTGCCAGTTACCTGAGTCAACAACGCGAGTATATGTCTCTAGCTATGATTCATTGAGTGTTAATGGTATGTCTTTTGGAATTTATACTGTTCGGAAATTGATAGTGTCGTTCTAAGTTACTAGTCGTTATGTTGTTTGCTAGGTATATGACAATGATATGATATTTGTACGTCAATTTTAAAGTTATGTGTTATACAAATAAACATATATATTTTATAATAATCAATAGCAGTCGTTTTATGTCATTTTTAATTTTTTTATAGTATTGTTATCATTTTTAAAAATTCGTTTCATAGTACGTATATCACTGCCCCATATTACCAAGTTTATTTCAAAAGACAGTTGTCAGATTATTTTATGGAGGTTTGAATATTGTAATAGACCGCACTCACGGAATACAACAGAAAATCCAGAGTGGCTTCCTATAGACATAGACTACACGGACCTATCCATTTTTAAATTTCTGTTCGTAGTACATATATCACTGCATCATATTACCAAGTTTAATTTAAAAGTCAGTAGGCAATTTTTTTATGGAGGTTTGAACATTGTAATAGACTGCACTCACGGAATACAACAGAAAATCCAACGCGGCTTCTCATGGACTACGCGGACGCGGACGCATAATTCCCATTGCCTTAACATGTGGATCTTAAATTCGTCATACCCAGAAACTTACTTTTTATTTTGCATTTCTTTAGCTTTATATACGAGCTTACTCTAGGCAAAAAATCGTGAAAATCTATGTACGAATTTAGAACTGTCGCAATTGTCTTTAACGGATATTCCTTGATTCATTCAACTAGTCATTTAAATGACAAAAATATATCAGATATGTTCCAGTACATCAGCATGTTCTGCCCGTGTGGGAGAATCTCCTACAAACTGAATAGGTACAAACAAGTATTAAGTCAGAACATAAGATGATCAGCTCTGTGCGGCTTATGGCTTAAGTGTTTGCTACTGGCTATTATCATGATGTCTTTAGACACTTCAATATACTGTGATTATTTGTCTTTTATACATAAAGAAACTTACCTGTTGCCTACACGAGGTTTGTGGTGGTATCTCATTTGGTTTGTTAGTTCAATATGTGCTTTAACGCCTGATAGATAAAAGCGTTGTTCACATTGTTGCGTGTACGATATCCAAAAGGAAGATATACGAACCTCCACAATTTGAGTATCTGATACGAAGTGACGGTATTCTTTGGTTCATCTTAAACGTGTCAACACACACAAATGCACAAGATTAAAGTCACTTCTCATTTTCTACCAGCTGACCAATGAAAGGCGTTATCAGGCAATGTATTCTTGCTGTAATTGCGTCATTTTGGTCACTGCTCATGGCCCAAAACAAGCCTTCCTGCACATTACTATAATTGCTTCTAATTGAGATCATTTTGTACGGGATGACGGTGAGCTACAGCGAACAGGCTAAATCGATCGCGGTAAGTGCATATTCATATTTCATAGGCCATACAATGTAAAACGTGTTGATGACACTTATCGCGACACTTAAATATCGATTCTGCATGATATCCTAGACCACGCTTCATTTCCAGTCAATTGACAGCAATATTAATCAATGGTTATTACACCTACTCAGCGCGTTCTCTCTCTATTATCCCATGCTGTCTTCTCTGAGCAATTAGCAGCAAACAACCTGATTGCTGATCAATAATCAAACCACTCAAGCGTTTTATTTTTAACGTCCGGTAGAGTATAAATACATATGAGATGTTAACCTAACCATGTTAGTGAAGCTGGTTGCGATGATTGCAGCTTTTAGAACATCAACATCAGAACATTCGAAGTTTTACAGAACCGGAGAATTGAGATGCAGCTTCACTATGAGAGGTAAAGATAGTGCACTTCACTGGTAAATGGAGTCTGTGATTAATATTATGCATGCAAATAGTGATCGAATTTCATCTTCTGTGTATTTGCATCGAAACAACTGATGATCGTTGGTTTTATGGGACCACAACGAGTTCGAACTCTGAATGAGACATTTCTCAGTAAAGGTATTGGACTGGCTACGAATACGACGTAGAGGTGGGTGATTTGGAGACAGGTAAGTGGTTAGATTGGTTCGGGGATGTGCAGGAAGCAGTTCACTCGTACATGGCATGGCAAAGGTATTATAAGACATATAAGACGTACAGGTGAGTGATTATGTGACAGGTAACATTAGGACGGTGTAGGGGGTGGGGCAGTTCACTCGTACATGGCAAGACGTGTGAATTGTTATCTTTGTTAATTGTATGTGCATCTTTTTGTAAATACAGCATCCTTTTCCAAATGGTGTGAAAACGGCGGAGGCTGTATGAGATGTGAAGGTGTAGTGAGCCGCAAAGCCTGCGAACAACTCAACCAGTTTAGTGAATGCAGACCTACCCAGGCGAGTAACCATCAACGTGCTGCGATAATACTTCCAATCGCCAGTCGCATATACATACCATGTATGATTCTTACTGCCGTATCAGGTATGCAAAGAAACGTGGAAGATAGACCAACAGTTACAGATGAGCTCGTTTTCTAGTAAATGCAACGATAACTGTCGTCCAACTAGAACCCGTCATCAACGGAATTGTCGTAATTCGCTCCAAAAAAACAATGTGGCGCATCCAAGTTTGGTCCGTGAGTTGTTTGTTCATCAGAGACATGCATAAAAACGCTGCTCGGTAGCATATTGCCGCATTCACTGATTCTGTTTTTTAAATATGACGGGTGACGGGGTTGCACGATATATATGCATTTTGCGTGTTTTTTTCAGGTGAAACTGGTAAAAATTCGTTTGCAATAGGTATGCTCTACTATTTTGGTGTTTGCCAACAAATATTTCGTTTGTAATTTCTTCTGTTCGTCTTCCCATGTGTTGGTAATGTTAATGTTCTATTTTATCGAATAAGCAATACAAACTTATTAATGATACTAAATCATTTCACCGTTGCTTTGTTTCGTGGTAGAGTTGGAGAGCAGAGGACAAAATAGTAAGTGACGATGTTGTCATTATTCGATGTTATCGTTAATGTAAATACCAAAATGATTATACTTGATTTAGCACTAATACATTGATTTTTTAAATTCTGTGTGTGTGTAGGATTAATCACTTGTCGGGCTTGCACTGAGCAAATTTGTCTACCGCGTAAGTCCAAAATATGTGTTTGCTTTTTACAAACTCTCGTGAGTGATTTACTTATAAATGTGATCCAGATATGTGGGCAGCACTCGTGATCGACGGTTGGAATTGATGTTGTATGTTTATATGTCTTATTCGTTATAACTACACGCTTATCCTTCCACAATGATTTCACTGAGTTATTGGTAAGGTTGTAGCAATCAGCCGTTTCAAGATGCTTGGCAGCGCGGCGCACTTGCTGCTGCTGCAGTTGCTCCTTTTGCAGCTGCTGGAAGAGCAATTTGGCTCAGGAAGGTAACCGTGTCAATCACTGCATGTCATTTCCATGAAATTATTTTCGCAAGATATTTTGATAATTATATCTGTTTGTAATATTTCATACTATATTTTATACCCTGAAGTAGCGGTTATTACGATATTATTACGGCAATTCAGTCTGTGCTCAAATTATTGAAATGATGTCGACTGGATCTCGCCCAAACCATGGAAGGTGAATTTGGCAATTCAGCAATATATCGATTATTGTCACAAACAATATCCACTGGTTTGAAGCTCTTCCATATTCTTCCCCATGCAGCAATATCCTCTGAACGCAGGAATTCATGTTTTGGACACAAGTTAATGTAGCAAGGTGATTGCCAGAGGAGTGCGCATGTCTCCAAAGACCCACACCAGCAGAACGAAACGCTACCAAGATAACAAAGAAAACCTATTATTCTCTGCAACAGAGCTGAGAGCCGGTATCTCGACGAGCTGGCTGCTAACCCATTGTACCTCACATAAAGAAGACATCATCGATTTGATTTGGGTCTATGGCAAAGAGCTGATTATATTTACTTCCATCTCCCTGCTCGCTTTAAACAGCAAAATGACAATAAAAACAGCAAATATGATATTATTTTGAGAACTGATCAAAATAAAAGTTTTTATACAGTGTTACGAAGTGGTTTCTGTCCCTAAACCCTAGATATTGCCTCAACAATGATCCAAAAGACGCAATAACAATAAATGCACGCTGCTTATTTTGTTAAGCACTTTTAGTAAATAATACTCATCTACACCCTAAAGGAATGATATAGGACTCATCAGACATATTTAAACTTAATAAGAAAGAGATGGCGCCAACAGAATGTAGCTTCACCTTACAGGAATGCGACAGTGTCCACAGAACTCAGCTACACACTATATGAATGAAATAGGTACCACAGAACGCAGCTTCACCATATAGGAACAATGGCCCATAGAACGCAGTTACACACATTAGAAATACGATAGGTTTCATTGAACGCAGATGCACCCCATAGGAATGAGATGGAGTCATAGGACGCAACCACACACTACAGGGGTGCGATAGGCCTTATTGAACGCATCTACACTCTATAGGCATGTGGAGGACACAGCTTCACCCTATAGAAATGATATAGGTTCCACAGTATGCACCTACATGGAACGAGGAGGAGGCAGCTACACGATATAGGAATGAGGAGGAGGTAGCTACTCTCTATAGGAATGAGAAGGACGCAGCTACACACACACACACACACACATATATATATATATATATATATATATATAGATATATATATATATATATATATATATATATATATATATATATATATATATATATATATATATATATATATATATATATATATATATATATATATATATATATATATATATATATATATATATATATATATATATATATATAGCAATGGTAGAACGCTCTTGTATTGGTTAATACATTTTCCTTTCGATAATGTTACTCTGTCGCGTCCGATCACAATTTTTTTTCCCCTGTGTGGAAGTTTTCTTAAATAGAAGGTCGCGGTCTTTGCATTTGGCAAACTTGATCATTATTGGATAGTTTACTGATGAATTTCTTTTGCAAACGATAGACCCGATCGCTTGATCCTGAATCATGTATGTTAATTTCTATTTCTTTTTTTGCCAGATTTATAATGAATTTAGGGTCAATTTTTAGTTCCCGATTTTCGTGTTGTTCGTCATGTTTACTTAAGAAAGCGGATCAACATTTCTTTCATACAGACGCAAATAAAAACCTCTGTGCATTCGCCATGGTCATTTTTAATTTTCGTCCACATTTAATTGACGTTCACTGTTGTTGTGCAATTGTTTTTAGAGTAAGTATTGACATGGTTATAATTAATGTAATGTCTGGGATCGACATGATCATGGCGTAACAAATATCCCGGAAAGCTACTATTTTGTAGCAATCAGCGTAGCAGGCGTCTTCTCCACCAAACGTATGTATGACATAACAATATCATCGTCACTCCTAGATTTAACACAGGACCGCCACTCCCATATTACCTCAACATAAAAGGCCAATCACATGTCTGCAGTGAGAAAATGAATAAACAATACTCTTTTTGAAATGATATACATCAGTGATCCTAGCTACATCTATGGGTTGGATAAGATCCGATGCTTATTTATGACAGATTGTGAATAATAGACACAACTTGGCTAGTGGTGGACACTTTAAGATATTCGTAGTTGAAAACAGGTGGGTTGCCTTGTGATCATAGGCACACTGCGTTATGCGTGGCATAACCAGCCGCCGGCATCTTTAACCTAACCACGTTATTCGGAGCCGCCTTTCATCTATTTAATTACCTGGGGGGTTTTATTAATATATACACCCAATTTTTACATAACCTTGTCAATACCAACGAGCTCTCGTTTCTTGTTGTCTATTTCTTCCAACACAGAACCAGTCAGAGGTGCCTGACACACCTACCACTACATATTATAGAATATATACCTTGGCGATAGTGAAGTTCGCCAGACAACTACATTGAACTATTGCGATAAATGAGAAAGGCAATAAATGAGATTGTAAGCTGTGTGATATTCGGCGTTGTGGAAAATAAGCGCCTGGTATTAGGAACATAATGCCTTCTAAGCGCCGATACCGGCCCATAGAATTAGCTTTTTTAAACCGGGAGCATCGCCTACTTATAGGTAAGTGCTAAGTAAACAGGTAAGTGATAACGGAGGTAGGATGAAGCAGTAGTCAGCCTGTGTATTGTACGTGTAGTGAATACAACGCCATTTCGTCTTTAAAGCATCACAACAAATATATGCTTGATGTGCCAAGATATGTCTAGCCGCCAAGAATATGAAAAACTCAACTAGTGCAGCGGATGCAAAGGAATGAGGTTAATACGTATTATCACTCTGCTGTGTCTTTCTATCATACATGCCAACTATATACAGCTTATCTATAAGCTCAAGGAACAAGCAACTGAAGAGTACCGAGGAGCGACTATCTCCAATGCTGTTAACAGAATTAGTTGATAACAAAACGCAATCTGACAGCATAAAACATTGTTTACATACACAGCCAACTTTATCGAAGGTTGAGATGTGTGTTGTACATGTGTCTGTATTTAAATTATGAACCTATATAGCTCATTGTTCACAGAGAGTCAACATATCAACTTGGTACGAGACAGTAGTTTAGCATTATGTTGTAAGCAGCAAGACAATCATAAAGCATTGACATCTTGACTACTTGCTGTTCACTGTTGTTGAAGAGCTGATCACCATGATATGACGCCTCACAGTCACTGGCGATACGGGACGCATTTCTAGTACACCCACCAGGTTTCGTTCGTTCCCTTGGCGGATCTTGAATTGAAAGAAGAATACGCAGACAAAATCCTGCAGGAATCTCTTATCGGCGGTGGCTTTTAAAAGTTGACTCGTTGACATGTCCTTCCACTCATTGCCGTCTCCGCTTTCGGCCGCCGTTAACTTAGACCAGGTTGGACGGTAATATAATATATACAAGACGTCGTGTACGGCTACCTTCAACTGTGCCTTGCATTATGGTCTTACACAAGCTGTCATGACGCATTACACTGGCGCTTCTTACCAACGCTGACACTGACGTTATTTGAGCTGTTTACCATCACCATGGATTTCGCTGTGCTTATTTCCTTTCCAAATGCACTGGCTACAAGTTTTTCAGTGAGTTTGGAATGGAAATAAGCCGGCCATGAGGTCGATATCATGCGCGAAGCGTAAATTACAGATAGGTCTGCCACCTATGGATATAGCAATGGTGTCGGCTGAGGTTTTTTGCATGATTCTTTCCAGAAATAGGTTGAAAAGCGTTGGGGAGAGTACGCACCCTTGTTTAACGCCAATCGTCGTCTTGAAAAACTCCCCAGTTTGTTTTTTTCAGAGAACTGCGCTAGTGGCGTAATCGTAGAGAGCCTACATGGTCTGAATGAGCCTCTTTTCCACGGGGATTCATTATCAGTGCTTACCCGACATGAAGCTGAAGCTCTGTTAAAAAATTGTGTCTATCGTAACTGTTTTCTTTGTTTCTTTTTCGTTCTCGTGTGTGTTTTTTTTTTTGCTGTTGTAGCAAATAATAGTGTTTCTGTACACCTACTGTGCGAAAAGAAAGATTATTATTATATTACAATAAATCAAAGTGCTGATATGTCTTTGGAAAAACAGAACACGGAATATGTGGCTATATGAGGTCCGAAATATGGTAGGGAACACATGATATAGACAATATATCTTTCGAATAATTGTCCTAGGTAATACCCAAAAGCCTACATGTATGCTAAGTGGGCTCACTCGCGCCTCCATTCGACAAAATATGCGAACACGCCACATGGGAGAAGGATGGTGCTTTGCCATAGTGTCTCTTAAAATCTCATGGAATTGTCTGACCAATTAGGGGGCGCGGTCGCCTCGACCAATGAGACGACTTTGTATCTTCAACATAAGTGGCCAGACGCTGATCCCCGAGATGTTGGTTCAACAGTCCCATGTGTTTTTGTTGATCTTGTGCAAGCGCCATCTGACAACGGCAATGTGTAAACACCATACGACCAAGGCTTGGTTCCAGTCTCGAGCTACGCTACCCACCGATGCCCTATACAGGTCACTTCGTAGAATCCCTAGCGATCAATGGTTCATAATCATCCTGCCTGCACCCCTACAAAAACACACCCGAGCATACTTAGCACATGATTCAGGCTCTAATAAGGCGTACAGTCTTGTTCATTTTTCCCATCGACATTTCTATTAAACAAGTCACTCTATATCAATATCACGAATAATTATAGCAACAATAATATGTACTTTTAGTTCATAAAGTCGGAGAGCGTCATGTCGCGTTTTCAGACCAGTGATTCTTATTGGTCCGTTTGAAACGTGTTCTGTACTTGCTACTTGAGCTAATTTCCTGTGGTTCCCTGGTACGTCATCATCTGTAAGCAGTTCCATGTTCCCCCAGTGTAGATTCCGTTTTGGACGATTCCATTTGTGATGTTTCTGAAGTGTAAGCAGGTAACCCTTCTCCATCTGGTCCAGAAGAGATGGGCCAATAATTGAAAAGTCAGAAAAAGGTCTGAATTGGTTGAAATACTTGTCAGGGGTGTGGAGTTGACAACCACTTCAGCTTCGGGCAGAACTGTGCGCGAGGGAAAGTTAATGACAATACAACATTAGCGTGATGGAGAGTTAATGACAATACAACATTAGCGTGATGGAGAGTGAATGACAATACAACATTAGCGTGATGAATAGTGAATTACAATACCACATTAGCGTGTTGAAGAGTGAATTACAATACAACATTAGCGTAATAAAGAGTGAATTACAATACAACATTAGCGTAATGAAGAGTGAATGACAATACAACATTAGCGTGATGAAGAGTGAATGACAATACAGTATTAGAGTGATGGAGAGTAAATGACAATACAACATTAGCGTGATGAAGAGTGAATCAATACAACATTAGCTTGATGAAGAGTGAATGACAATACAACATTAGCGTGATGAAGAGTGAATGACAATACAACATTGGCGTAATGGAGAGTGAATGACAATACAACATTGGCGTAATGAAGAGTTAATGCCAATACAACATTGGCGTGGTAGGGAGTCAACGACAATACAACAAACAATATGAACATGTCAATCTTCACAGAGCTATCAAACTGGTTAAGACAAAAAAAAGCAATGTTCTTGCAGAGTTGCGTTAAATGACAATGTAGCATCAGTGCAGGGTGCACGAGGGACTATGCAGCATGGTGAATGAAGCATTGTAAGTGAAAACAATGCCACATGAGCGCCATGATGAATGACAGCGCAATTGGGAGTGAATAAAACTGTAGCTTTGGAGTAACTTCTGGACAGCTAATAGGCTGAGAATATTGTGTACCTAAGGTGGTGAGTCCGTGGTATTGGACTTATTCGAGCAGGTAGATCACGTAGTATTTCTGTAGTGGCAGCAATGCGAAAGAAGGCTGTTAATATTCTCATTTAAAAACCATTAGTAATGATCTATGCCCCTCGAATGATTACCCCTTTATTGGCTCAAGACAAGCTTTTCTTTTTATGTAGGCAGTTTAAACTGTAAAGAAGGGATATAATGAAGTCTGAATTATCGATTTGTAAAGCATCATCAGCTGCGCCATTAGACACATTATAATTACCAACAGGTGCGAATGTTTTGAATTGATCTTGCACGAACATGGAAGTGACGTACAAAAATGTACACAATATTGGATGAATACTGAAAGAGATGTTTTGTTCTTCTTTTGGGGCCAATCAAATAAGTCATTCTAACTAAACACATCCACATCCTTTAGTGTTGCTAAGTACGATGACTGGAGAATATCAGGCTCCTCTGACTCCAAGCCAGACTGGTCCAACAGCATTGATAACCCAAGATTTCGATCTGATCATCAGATCAGTTTGACATTTTGTGGTCTTGGTAGTACAATTGCTTGCATACGACCTATACACGTCAGCGTTGGTCGATGATTTTGTTGAAATGATCATCAACTGAGGGGTATCACTCATCAATTGGTCATTGTACCTGTGTGGTATAACGGTGAGCTACTTTAACATCAAACTGCATAAACTTTGCACAGTATACCATGTAGCTACTTTTGAAGCCATGGGCTAACATTCCATGTGTAAATCATTGTGCTAACATACGTTACATATGAATAACAATACATACATGCATGCTCTTCAGTTTCCGCATTGTAACGTAGACCACGCTAGATTACGAATCAGATGTTACTAACGCCTAATCAATTGATGCAATCTCTCATCAGCGCGTTCCCATCTGACTATCTCTTGTCTTCCACACGGAGTAATTAGTAGAAAACATCCTGATAGTTAATCAATATCCGTAATGTAGCATCACACCATTAGAGCGTTATGTTTTCCGGTAGAATATAAGTATATATAAGATGTGACAGAGTTGATGTACGAGGTACATGGAGAACATCAACGTCAGCAGATGTAAGTTTTGAAGGACAAGAGAATATGGAAAGGATTCAGCTCCATTAAGAGTTGTAAAGTTTAAGTGCACCTCACTGGTAAATGGAGTTTAGGTCATGATATTTTATTCAAACAAAATTAATGAGTAATATCATTCATCCAAATAATGATCAAATTTCATCTTGTTTGAATTTCCATCGAAGCAACCGGTGATCTATGGTTTTATGAGACTACAAGGATTTCGAACTCTGAATGAGACATTTCTCAACAAAGGTATTGTACTGGCCACAAATACGACGTAGAGGTGAGTGATTGGGAGACAGGTAAGTGCTTAGATTGAGTCGGGGTAGGGGGAGCAGTTCACTGGTACATGGCATGGCGCGTGAATTGTTATATACGTAAATTGTATTTGCATCTTTTTCATTGCAGCATCCCATCGCATAAAACCCTGTCTTTACGGCCGGGGCTGTATGACGTGTGAGAATGTAGCGAATCATGAAGCCTGTGAAGAGCTCCATGAATATAAGCAATGCAGAAGCAACCAGGCGAGTGTATACAAGCATGCAGTGACAACACTTCCCATCGCTAGTCGCATGTATACGCCATCTATCGCTTCATATTGCTGTTTTAGGTGTGTAAGGAGTCGTGGAAGATCAACAAACGACTACAAATGAGCCAGTTTTCGAGCAAATGCCAAAATATCTTCAAATGTAGTGAAACGAGAGGCCGTAACAAACGGAAATGTCTTGATTCGCTCCATAACAAATGGATCCATGGACGCATGGCCGGTTGGTTGTTTAATCAAAAGACTCAAACATATCTTCTTTGACTATGGTAACATAATTCATTCATTAGTTCTGTACACTGCAATATTTTAAAAATATGATTGTTGATTGGAATGCATCAAATTTTTTTCGAATCTACATATCATCATTTTTGTTTCAGGAACAATTAACGAAACATCGCTTGCGATAGGTTGGTTCCATCTTTGTTAAGCTCAAACGCCAATACAGATTCAGTTTTTTCATCCTCACATGTGTTGTTAATGTGAATGTTTTAAATCAATCGATAAAATCAATGTAAACATATCGATGGCACACCATCATAGGATACATTGTTTTCTGCCAGAGCTCGAGACCAGGGGACGGAAGAAGAGTTAGTCACGCTTTTGTCTTTATTCAATACTCTTGCTTATACATATATAACAATAATAACATATATAACAATGATAACAAAGAAACAGAATGTGCAAACAAACTGATTGTTAAGACTGTGTTTGCAGATAAGAAGATTTCGTGTAAATTCTGCTTTCCTAAAGTTTGTCTACCACGTAAGTCCAAAATAACATTGTATGTCTGTTTTCGCATATATGCTTCTGTGTTTATCTGTATATGTGATTCAGGTACGTTCACAGCACGCGTGATCGACGGTTGGAATCGATGTTGTGTGCCTTTATCTGTCTTATTCCTTTGCAGTTTACATATATTATTTAACAATTGTTTTAATGAGATACTGTTCAAGCTGTAGCAAGATCCTTGGTAGCGTGTCAACCATTGCCTGCCGTAAGTCATCGCCATGTTTATATCAGTTTTGCATAGATTACATCCTATGAATTATCCCTTTTGTACGCAACAATTAAAAGCCACATGTACGACATAGTCATTTATTCATAGCTTTTCTCTTACAATTATGTTAACGGAATGTTGAGCAAACCCCGCGACAATACAGCCGAATTTTGCACTTCAGTATGCAATTATATTATATTTGGGGCATTTTCGTTGACTGTATGTTTCTGCTAGGCGGTTACGACCTAGAAAGCAGTAAATGGATACGTTTGACACCAACACATGTAGTCCACCGATAGCCAGCTGTGTGCCCATGTCTCCAAAGAAAAACAGACGCCGAACGAAACTTTACAAAGGTTACCAAGGAAACTAAGCATACCTGTGTAACACAACTATGTGTCAGGTGGCTCAAACGAGGATGTTGTTAAGCAATTGTGCTCCATACAATGTCGTCAACAGCGATATGCCATATGTTCTAAAGGCTCTATGACATCGAGCCCATTATATTAACATCGATTTACATGCTCGTTCAATACAACAAATACTTTCAAACAACGTATGTTATGGTAATGTGTATACATATACGATAATTGTTCTATATCTATGATGCTTGATCGACATAAAAAGAGGAGTCTATTACGATGTTGTTTCTTGGTGTAAACTGATATATGACCGAATATACATATTGTACTCACATACATTCATATATATATATACACACACACACACACACACACACACACACACACACACACACACACACACACACACACACACACACACACACACACACACACACACACACACACACATAAACGCAATGCTGACTGAATGTCAATGCAGCATTAACGCAATGCTGAGTGAATGACAGTGCAACATTAAAGCAATGCTGACTGAATGTCAGTGCAGCATTAACGCAAAGCTGAGAGAATGACAGTGCAGCATTACCTATATGGTGTGTGAATGGCAAAGCTATTTAACCACAATGGCAAGTGAATTATAACATAACAATAGCGCGAGATAAAGCGAGTGGCAACGAAACATTAGAATGATGGTTACTAGACGACTACGCAGCAGATGCGTGGTTCTGAAGCATCGAGTGACGTTTTTTGCATGAAAGTTATGGGCTTACAATGTTGAGTACTAAATCCGTGATGGCGTGGGGCAGATTGGAGCGGACGGATTAAGCACGATTTATTAATTTCGTGATCATTATGAGAAAAAAGGGTATGGACAAAGAATCATCGATTTGTAAAAACTTTCATCAGTTTCTGCGTCATTAAGCACATTCTCTTGCTGTACAGATGGGAATGATTGCGATTCTTTTATCGAGTTGACGTGCTATTTGCGCTGCTGACAATGTTTCGTTGCGGCACGTTGGCATATCACTATGAGAAGCTTAAGTACAGGTCCCAACACCCCAGCCTTATTATTACGAGCTTTAGTTAGAAGTAATACCGCAGGGTATATAACGTTAATTCGTTTTTCCATTTCACCCATGTAAATGGAAAATGGGTACACAACGGATTTTGAATTTATATTTTTGACAAACGCAAGAGGAAAATTAGAGTTCTATTTAGTAATTGGCAAGCACATAAAGAAAAAGGGCATACATGCCATTTCGTTTCCCTATCACGAATTTCACAATATTAAAGACGAATAATGGAAAATGGGTTTACTTTCGCTCTCCTATTTTCGATTTCTTAAAGATCATCAATCAGGGAACGCTCCATGATCAATGCGCAGCGAAATACCATGGCGTCCGCGTTAGATGAATAAGGTATATTACATATATAAACATATATATATATATATATATACATATATATATATATATATATATATATATATATATATATATATATATATATATGTGTGTATATATATATATATTCATATATATAAATATATATAAATATATGTATATATATATATATATATATATATATATACATATATATATATACATATGTACATATATATATATATATATAAAGTTAAATGAAAGCGGGAGCTGCGAGAAGGTTAAATGAAAGCGCGAGCTTATTTGGGGCTAGAATCTGCCCTTGTGCGCCTAGCAAACAGAGGGACAACCAGCTAGGCTCGTCATCTGCCCTTTTTCATCGGGTTAAACTTGTCACTTGAAAATTGATGGCGGATTTCAATAAGACTACCTTTTGTTGGTCCTATTACTTTAAATTGACTCGCTACTATGGGCTAAAGCAGAGAGGGGAGCGGTTCCAAGATTCGAGCACGGGTTATATATATATATATATATATATATATATAGATATATATATATATATATATATAGATATATAAGATATATATATATATATATATATATATATCACCCAGGCGTAGTATATATATATTTAGATATATATCTATATATATATATATATATATTATATATATATCTATATCTATATATATATATGTATATATATATATATATATATATCTATATATAGATATATATATATATATATATATATAGATATATAGATATATATAGAGGATCTATCTCTATCTCTCTATATCCCTCTCTAGATCTATATATATATATTCTCTCTCTTCTCTCCCTCATCTCTCTATATATCTTATATATTTCTCTCTCATATATTCTCTATATATATATATATATCTCTATATCTCTCTCCTATCTCTCTATATCTATCTCTATCTGAGATATATATAATATATGATTTCCAATATGACATTGGAATTCGAGATGTCTTTTACTGTTTGACATTTTTATTATTATTCGGGAACTGTAGGTGGGATAATAAACTTGTCAGGGGGGGGATTTTGTACTCCACGTCCGGAGAGATGGGGGGCACTTGGGGGGGGGGAGATGTCACCGTATCCGCACAACAAAAATCTTTTTTTTAGCACCATAACTTTAATATAATTTTCATAGATATAACTTTAGAATATACATGAATAGAAGGTACCTTGGTGCTCGAAAAGCTATCGCTTGATTATCGGTTACCTATAGGCAGCCATAGTCACAGGGATTTGAATTGGCCTGCCGGCCGCCATCTTCTATGTATACATAGAAGATAGCGTCCTTGTGGCTATAGTGACCTGCGAGTACTGTCACTAGCTGGATGCCGAGGCCTATTCATTAATATATATATTTACCAAGTTTACACGCTTAAAAAATGACTTCAGAAAAAATATATCACCAAGGGGGGTGTGGTCGCGTCAGTCAAATCAAATGTGATGCATTAGTTGTGAGAATAATGATTCCGATATCTTCTTTGATTTAGAATTCATATGGTGCGAAGGTACGACTGTTGAATACTCATTTATTTTCGCCACTCGGATCAGCGCAAAGCGAACGATCTCAGGGATCCTTGGCTTTAACTGAAATCGAGTAATCCAATCGAAAAAGCGTCCTTGAAAACGAAACTTAACACATTTGTCCATTTTGGTTTGTAAGTTAGTGAAATCTAAAATGGGGAAACGAAAATGGACTGTATGCCCATTTAACATATGTGTCGGCCAAATACTTATATAGAAAATGCGTTACCCAATTTCTATTTGCATTTGTGAAATGGAAAAACGAATTAATGGGAAATGCTACAGTTCACTGCCGCGCCACCCGGCGGCCGACGCGTAACTGCGCGTCCTTTGGCGGGAACCACCTTTGACGTATTTTCGCACCCGGTGCGCCGGGGTCTGCGCTGCAACGAGTTGATTTCAAAGTAGTTGATGTGCACATAGAGACGAATTATTTCCGTTGAGTTTAGATCAAAGTCACACCTCATGAACGACACAATCCAAGTTCAAATATAAATGACCCAAGGTTCAGAAAGAAAATATACTTAAACTTGGTCTCTGCCCTGTGCTACGCAAGATCAAGATGAAATCTAAAGGATTTGTCAATGTTCAGGTTTTTGTACAAGGGACAGTTTAGGGATTTTAAGCAAACAACGGCTGCTAGAGGAATATTCAAGAAGGAATATGATGCTCATAATGCAATAGAGGACGCAAAAGTTTTGCAGGAAGTTGTTGAAGCCAGCAGGAGTACCAAGAAAGTTTTGGCGAGGTCACAAAATGAAGGTTCTCGCGAAGTTTTGATCAGGAACAAAATATGTGGTGCTGCAATGGTAGGAAAGATAGCTGCAAGGGGTTTGCAACTTCGGCATCTACTATTAGCATGCAGAAGAAAGGGCAAAGAAGGGTTGGTGTTGCTTTTTGGTGACAAAGATATGAATAGGCACATAAAAGTTACTAAAAGTAAAAGAGTAATTTCATTTATTGCCAGTTACCTGAGTCAACAACGCGAGTATATGTCTCTAGCTATGATTCATTGAGTGTTAATGGTATGTCTTTTGGAATTTATACTGTTCGGAAATTGATAGTGTCGTTCTAAGTTACTAGTCGTTATGTTGTTTGCTAGGTATATGACAATGATATGATATTTGTACGTCAATTTTAAAGTTATGTGTTATACAAATAAACATATATATTTTATAATAATCAATAGCAGTCGTTTTATGTCATTTTTAATTTTTTTATAGTATTGTTATCATTTTTAAAAATTCGGTTCATAGTACGTATATCACTGCCCCATATTACCAAGTTTATTTCAAAAGACAGTTGTCAGATTATTTTATGGAGGTTTGAATATTGTAATAGACCGCACTCACGGAATACAACAGAAAATCCAGAGTGGCTTCCCATAGACATAGACTACACGGACCTATCCATTTTTAAATTTCTGTTCGTAGTACATATATCACTGCACCATATTACCAAGTTTAATTTAAAAGTCAGTAGGCAATTTTTTTATGGAGGTTTGAACATTGTAATAGACTGCACTCACGGAATACAACAGAAAATCCAACGCGGCTTCTCATAGACTACGCGGACGCGGACGCATAATTCCCATTGCCTTAACATGTGGATCTTAAATTCGTCATACCCAGAAATTTACTTTTTATTTTGCATTTCTTTAGCTTTATATACGAGCTTACTCTATGCAAAAAATCGTGAAAATCTATGTACGAATTTAGAACTGTCGCAATTGTCTTTAACGGATATTCCTTGATTCATTCAACTAGTCATTTAAATGACAAAAATATATCAGATATGTTCCAGTACATCAGCATGTTCTGCCCGTGTGGGAGAATCTCCTACAAACTGAATAGGTACAAACAAGCATTAAGTCAGAACATAAGATGATCAGCTCTGTGCGGCTTATGGCTTAAGTGTTTGCTACTGGCTATTATCATGATGTCTTTTATACATACAGGAACTTAACTGTTGCCTACAAGAGGTTTGTGGGGGTATCTCATTTGGTTTGTTAGTTCAATATGTGTTTTAACGCCTGATAGATAATAGCGTTGTTCACATTGTACACGTGTTGCGTGTACGATTTCCAAACGGAAGATAAACGAACCTCCACAATTTGAGTATCTGATACGAAGTGACGGTATTCTTTGGTTCATCTTAAACGTGTCAATACACACAAATGCACAGAATTAAAGTCACTTCTCATTTACTACCAGCTGACCAATGAAAGGCGTTATCAGGCAATGTATTCTTGCTGTAATTGCGTCATTTTGGTCACTGCTCATGGCCCAAAACAAGCCTTCCTGCACATTACTATAATTGCTTCTAATTGAGATCATTTTGTACGGGATGACGGTGAGCTACAGCGAACAGGCTAAATCGATCGCGGTAAGTGCATATTCATATTTCATAGGCCATACAATGTAAAACGTGTTGATGACACTTATCGCGACGCTTCATTTCCAGTCAATTGACAGCAATACCAATCAATGGTTATTACACCTACTCAGCGCGTTCTCTCTCATTATCCCATGCTGTCTTCTCTGAGCAATTAGCAGCAAACAACCTGATTGCTGATCAATAATCAAACCACACAAGCGTTTTATTTTTAACGTCCGGTAGAGTATAAATACATATGAGATGTTAACCTAACCATGTTAGTGAAGCTGGTCGCGATGATTGCAGCTTTTAGAACATCAACATCAGAACATTCGAAGTTTTACAGAACCGGAGAATTGAGATGCAGCTTCACTATGAGAGGTAAAGATAGTGCACTTCACAGGTAAATGGAGTCTGTGATTAATATTATGCATGCAAATAGTGATCGAATTTCATCTTCTGTGTATTTGCATCGAAACAACTGATGATCGTTGGTTTTATGGGACCACAACGAGTTCGAACTCTGAATGAGACATTTCTCAGTAAAGGTATTGGACTGGCTACGAATACGACGTAGAGGTGGGTGATTTGGAGACAGGTAAGTGCTTAGATTGGTTCGGGGATGTGCAGGGAGCAGTTCACTTGTACATGGAATGGCAAAGGTATTATAAGACATAAAAGACGTACAGGTGAGTGATTATGTGACAGGTAACATTAGGACGGTGTAGGGGGTGGGGCAGTTCACTCGTACATGGCAAGACGTGTGAATTGTTATCTTTGTTCATTGTATGTGCATCTTTGTAAATACAGCATCCTTTTCCAAATGGTGTGAAAACGGCGGAGGCTGTATGAGATGTGAAGGTGTAGTGAGCCGCAAAGCCTGCGAACAACTCAACCAGTTTAGTGAATGCAGACCTACCCAGGCGAGTAACCATCAACGTGCTGCGATAATACTTCCAATCGCCAGTCGCATATACATACCATGTATGATTCTTACTGCCGTATCAGGTATGCAAAGAAACGTGGAAGATAGACCAACAGTTACAGATGAGCTCGTTTTCTAGTAAATGCAACGATAACTGTCGTCCAACTAGAAAACGTCATCAACGGAGTTGTCGTAATTCGCTCCAAAACAATGTGGCGCATCCAAGTTTGGCCCGTGAGTTGTTTGTTCATCAACGACATGCATAAAAGCGCTGCTCTGTAGCATGTTGCCCCATTCACTGATTCTGTTTTTTAAATATGACGGGTGACGGGGTTGCACGATATCTACATTTTGCGTGTTTTTTTCAGGTGAAACTGGTAAAAATTCGTTTGCAATAGGTATGCTCTACTATTTTGGTGTTTGCCAACAAATATTTCGTTTGTAATTTCTTCTGTTCGTCTTCCCATGTGTTGGTAATGTTAATGTTCTATTTTATCGAATAAGCAATACAAACTTATTAATGATACTAAATCATTTCACCGTTGCTTTGTTTCGTGGTAGAGTTGGAGAGCAGAGGACAAAATAGTAAGTGACGATGTTGTCATTATTCGATATTGTCGTTAATGTAAATACAAAAATGATGATACTTGATTTTCTACTAATACATTGATTTTTTAATTCTGTGTGTGTGTAGGATTAATCACTTGTCGGGCTTGCACTGAGCAAATTTGTCTACCGCGTAAGTCCAAAATATGTGTTTGCTTTTTACAAACTCTCGTGAGTGATTTACTTATAAATGTGGTCCAGATATGTGGGCAGCACTCGTGATCGACGGTTGGAATTGATGTTGTATGTTTATATGTCTTATTCGTTATAACTACACGCTTATCCTTCCACAATGATTTCATTGAGTTATTGGTAAGGTTGTAGCAATCAGCCGTTTCAAGATGCTTGGCAGCGCGGCGCACTTGCTGCTGCTGCAGTTGCTCCTTTTGCAGCTGCTGGAAGAGCAATTTGGCTCAGGAAGGTAACCGTGTCAATCACTGCATGTCATTTCCATGCAATTATTTTCGCAAGATATTTTGATAATTATATTCTGTTTGTAATATTTCATACTATATTTTATCCCCTGAAGTAGCGGTTATTACGATATTATTACGGCAATTCAGTCTGTGCTCAAATTATTGAAATGATGTCGACTGGATCTCGCCCAAACCATGGAAGGTGAATTTGGCAATTCAGCAATATATCGATTATTGTCACAAACAATATCCACTGGTTTGAAGCTCTTCCATATTCTTCCCCATGCAGCAATATCCTCTGAACGCAGGAATTCATGTTTTGGACACAAGTTAATGTAGCAAGGTGATTGCCAGAGGAGTGCGCATGTCTCCAAAGACCCACACCAGCAGAACGAAACGCTACCAAGATAACAAAGAAAACCTATTATTCTCTGCAACAGAGCTGAGAGCCGGTATCTCGAACGAGCTGGCTGCTAACCCATTGTACCTCACATAAAGAAGACATCATCGATTTGATTTGGGTCTATGGCAAAGAGCTGATTATATTTACTTCCATCTCCCTGCTCGCTTTAAACAGCAAAAAATGACAATAAAAACAGCAAATATGATATTATTATGAGAACTGATCAAAATAAAAGTTTTTATACAGTGTTACAAAGTGGTTTCTGTCCCTAAACCCTAGATATTGCCTCAACATTGATCCAAAAGACGCAATAACAATAAATGCATGCTGCTTATTTTGTTAACCACTTTTAGTAAATAATACTCATCTACACCCTAAAGGAATGATATAGGACTCATCAGACATATTTAAACTTAATAAGAAAGAGATGGCGCCAACAGAATGTAGCTTCACCTTACAGGAATGCGACAGTGTCCACAGAACTCAGCTACACACTATATGAATGAAATAGGTACCACAGAACGCAGCTTCACCATATAGGAGCAATGGCCCATAGAACGCAGTTACACACATTAAAAATAAGATAGGGTTCATTGAACGCAGATGCACCCCATAGGAATGAGATGGAGTCATAGGACGCAACCACACACTACAGGGGTGCGATAGGCCTTATTGAATGCATCTACACCCTATAGGCATGTGGAGGACACAGCTTCACCCTATAGAAATGATATAGGTTCCACAGTATGCACCTACATGGAACGAGGAGGAGGCAGCTACACGATATAGGAATGAGGAGGAGGTAGCTACTCTCTATAGGAATGAGAAGGACGCAGCTACACACACACACACACACATATATATATATATATATATATATATATATATATATATATATATATATATATATATATATATATATATATATATATATATATATATATATATATATATATATATATATATATATATATAGCAATGGTAGAACGCTCTTGTATTGGTTTATACATTCTCCTTTCGATAATGTTACTCTGTCGCGTCCGATCACAATTTTTTTCCCCTGTGTGGAAGTTTTCTTAAATAGAAGGTCGCGGTCTTTGCATTTGGCAAACTTGATCATTATTGGATAGTTTACTGATGAATTTCTTTTGCAAACGATAGACCCGATCGCTTGATCCTGAATCATGTATGTTAATTTCTATTTCTCCTTTTGCCAGATTTATAATGAATTTAGGGTCAATTTTTAGTTCCCGATTTTCGTGTTGTTTGTCATGTTTACTTAAGAAAGCGGATCAACATTTCTTTCATACAGACGCAAATAAAAACCTCTGTGCATTCGCCATGGTCATTTTTAATTTTCGTCCACATTTAATTGACGTTCACTGTTGTTGTGCAATTGTTTTTAGAGTAAGTATTGACATGGTTATAATTAATGTAATGTCTGGGATCGACATGATCATGGCGTAACAAATATCCCGGAAAGCTACTATTTTGTAGCAATCAGCGTAGCAGGCGTCTTCTCCACCAAACGTATGTATGACATAACAATATCATCGTCACTCCTAGATTTAACACAGGACCGCCACTCCCATATTACCTCAACATAAAGGCCAATCACATGTCTGCAGTGAGAAAATGAATAAACAATACTCTTTTTGAAATGATATACATCAGTGATCCTAGCTACATCTATGGGTTGGATAAGATCCGATGCTTATTTATGACAGATTGTGAATAATAGACACAACTTGGCTAGTGGTGGACACTTTAAGATATTCGTAGTTGAAAACAGGTGGGTTGCCTTGTGATCATAGGCACACTGCGTTATGCGTGGCATAACCAGCCGCCGGCATCTTTAACCTTACCACGTTATTCGGAGCCGCCTTTCATCTATTTAATTACCTGGGGTTTTTTATCAATATATACACCCAATTTTTACATAACCTTGTCAATACCAACGAGCTCTCGTTTCTTGTTGTCTATTTCTTCCAACACAGAACCAGTCAGAGGTGCCTGAACCACCTACCACTACATATTATAGAATATATACCTTGGCGATAGTGAAGCTCGCCAGACAACTACATTGAACTATTGCGATAAATGAGAAAGGCAATAAATGAGATAGGCGTGTAAGCTGTGTGATATTCGGCGTTGTGGAAAATAAGCGCCTGGTATTAGGAACATAATGCCTTCTAAGCGCCGATACCGGCCCATAGAATTAGGTTTTTTAAACCGGAAGCAACGCCTACTTCCGTAAGTGTATATTGGAGGATGTTGTAGCGTCATATCATGAGAATGCATGAACAAACCGTGATTAACAAGAATGACTACCAGACCGTCAGTATAAGACTGGTACGGAGAGAAAGCTAAATATAAATATGTAATGCTTATCGCGCCAATTATATGTAAGTGCTAAGTAAACAGGTAAGTGATAACGGAGGTAGGATGAAGCAGTAGTCAGCCTGTGTATTGTACGTGTAGTGAATACAACGCCATTTCGTCTTTAAAGCATCACAACAAATATATGCTTGATGTGCCAAGATATGTCTAGCCGCCAAGAATATGAAAAACTCAACTAGTGCAGCGGATGCAAAGGAATGAGGTTAATACTCATTATCACTCTGCTGTGTCTTTCTATCATACATGCCAACTATATACAGCTTATCTATAAGCTCAAGGAACAAGCAACTGAAGAGTACCGAGGAGCGACTATCTGCTTTTGTTATCTCCAATGCTGTTAACAGAATTAGTTGATAACAAAACGTAATCTGACAGCATAAAACATTGTTTACATACACAGCCAACTTTATCGAAGGTTGAGATGTGTGTTGTACTTGTGTCTGTATTTAAATTATGAACCTATATAGCTCATTGTTCACAGAGAGTCAACATATCAACTTGGTACGAGACAGTAGTTTAGCATTATGCTGTAAGCAGCAAGACAATCATAAAGCATTGACATCTTGACTACTTGCTGTTCACTGTTGTTGAAGAGCTGATCACCATGATATGACGCCTCACAGTGACTGGTGATACGGGGCGCATTTCTAGTACACCCACAAGGTTTCGTTCGTTCCCTTGGCGGATCTTGAATTGAAAGAAGAATACGCAGACAAAATCCTGCAGGAATCTCTTATCGGCGGTGACTTTTAAAAGTTGACTCGTTGACATGTCCTTCCACTCATTGCCGTCTCCGCTTTCGGCCGCCGTTAACTTAGCCCAGGTTGGACGGTAATATAATATATACAAGACGTCGTGTGCGGTGACATTCAACTGTGCCTTGCATTATGGTCTTACACAAGCTGTCATGACGCATTACACTGGCGCTTCATACCAACGCTGACACTGGCGTTATTTGAGCTGTTTATCATCACCTTGGATTTCGCTGTGCTTATTTCCATTCCAAATGCACTGGCTACAAGTTTTTCAGTGAGTTTGGAATGGAAATAAGCCGGTCATGAGGTCGATATCACGCGCGAAGCGTAAATTACAGATAGGTCTGCCACCTATGGATATAGCAATGGTGTTGGCTGAGGTTTTTTTGCATGATTCTTTCCAGAAATAGTTTGAAAAGCGTTGGGGAGAGTACGCACCCTTGTTTAACGCCAATCGTCGTCTTGAAAAACTCCCCAATTTGTTTTTTTAAGAGAACTGCGCTAGTGGCGTTGTCGTAGAGAGCCTACATGGTCTGAATGAACCTCTTTTCCACGGGGATTCATTATCAGTGCTTACCCGACATGAAGCTGAAGCTCTGTTAAAAGACTGTGTTTATCGTAACTGTTTTCTTTGTTTCTTTTTCGTTCTCGTGTGTGTTTTTTGATGTTGTAGCAAATAATAGTGTTTCTGTGCACCTGCTGTGCGAAAATAAACATCATTATTAAATTAAAATAAATCAAAGCGCTTATACGTCGCTGGTTCATGTGTACGTCATCGCTGTCTTTGGAAAAACAGAACACGGAATATGTGGCAAAATGAGGTCCGAAATATGGTAGGGAACATACGATATAGACAATATATCTTTCGGATAATTGTCCTAGGTAATACCCAAAAGCCTACAGAAGTGCTAAGTGGGCTCACTCGCGCCTCCATTCGACAAAATATGCGAACACGCCACATGGGAGAAGGATGGTGCTTTGCCATAGTGTCTCTTAAAATCTCATGGAATTGTCTGAATAATTAGGGGGCGCGGTCGCCTCGACCAATGAGACGACTCTGTATCTTCAACATAAGTGGCCAGACGCTGATCCCCGAGATGTTGGTTCAACAGTCCCATGTGTTTTGTTGATCTTGTGCAAGCGCCATCTGACAACGGCAATGTGTAAACACCATACGACCAAGGCTTGGTTCCAGTCTCGAGCTACGCTCCCCACCGATGCCCTATACAGGTCACTTCGTAGAATCCCTAGCGATCAATGGTTCATAATCATCCTGCCTGCACCCCTACAAAAACACACCCGAGCATACTTAGCACATGATTCAGGCTCTAATAAGGCGTACAGACTTGTTATTTTGTCCCATCGACATTTCTATTAAACAAGTCACTCTATATCAATATCACGAATAATTATAGCAACAATAATATGTACTTTTAATTCATAAAGTCGGAGAGCCTCATGTCGCGTTTTCAGACCAGTGATTCTTATTGGTCCGTTTGAAACGTGTTCTGTACTTGCTACTTGAGCTAATTTCCTGTGGTTCCCTGGTACGTCATCATCTGTAAGCAGTTCCATGTTCCCCTAGTGTAGATTCCGTTTTGGACGATTCCATTTGTGATGTTTCTGAAGTGTAAGCAGGTATTTCCTTCTCCATCTGGTCCAGAAGAGATGGGCCAATAATTGAACCCTACGCCATCGCTAGCACATGTACATATCGGTAGGATGGAATTGTCGAGGTGGTGAGAGGTATACTCGTGTCTTCATTGTGATTTGTTGGTCTAAGTCAGAAAAGGGTCTGAATTGGTTGAAATGGTCAGGGGTGTGGAGTTGACAACCACTTCAGCTTCGGGCAGAACTGTGCGCGAGGGAAAGTTAATGACAACACATCATTAGCGTGATGTAGAGTGAATGCCAATACAACATTTGCGTGATGCAGAGTGAATGCCAATACAACATTTGCGTGATTGAAAATGAATGACATTAATGTACACTTGTAATATTCTAGACTTTATCTTTTATATAAAGCCATAACGAAGCTAGCTCACCAGTGCTGTTTCCAACCTAATATAGGCAGGAGAGTATCAAAGGTGCGAGAGTTATATGAACATACAGTATCAACATGTAGGCTAGGGATAATGTACTTTGTGTAATGATTATGAATACAATATAAAGCTAGATGCAGTGTGGTGTGGTAAATGCATGAAATTGCAGGACCAACTTAATGTAACGGGGCGGAAATGCAACATAAACGCGATGGAGATTGTGTTTAAGAGTGCATTACAGAGCTACAATAACGTGATGGCGAGTGAATGACAATACAACATTAGCGTGATGGAGAGTGAATGACAATACAATATTAGCATGATGGAGTGTGAATGACAATACAACATTAGCGTGATGGAGAGTGAATGACAATACAACATTAGCGTGATGGAGAGTGAATGACAATACATTAGCGTGATGAAGAGTGAATTACAATACAACATTAGCGTGATGAAGAGTGAATTACGATACAGCATTAGCGTGATGGAGAGTGAATGACAATACAGCATTAGCGTGATGGAGATTAAATAACAATACAGCATTAGCGTGATGGAGAGTGAATGACAATACAACATTTTGCGTGATGAAGAGTGAATGACAATAGAACATTAGCGTGATGAAGAGTGAATGACAATACAACATTTTGGGTGATGAAGAGTGAATGACAATACAACATTTTGCGTGATGAAGAGTGAATGACAATACAACATTAGCGTGATGAAAAGTGAATGACAATACAACATTGGCGTAATGGAGAGTTAATGACAATACAACATTTGCGTGATGGAGAGTTAATGACAATACAACATTGGCGTGGTAGGGAGTGAACGCTATTACAACATTGGCGTGGTAGGGAGTGAACGCTATTACAACATTGGCGTGGTAGGGAGTGAACGCTATTACAACATTGGCGTGGTGGGGAGTGAATAACAATACAACATTAGCGTGATGGAGTGTGAATGACAGTACAACATTGGCGTGATGAAGAGTGAATGACAATAGAACATTAGCGTGGTGAAGAGTGACTGACAATACAACATTTTGCGTGATGAAGAGTGAATGACAATACAACATTAGCGTGATGAAAAGTGAATGACAATACAACATTGGCGTAATGGAGAGTTAATGACAATACAACATTTGCGTGATGGAGAGTTAATGACAATACAACATTGGCGTGGTAGGGAGTGAACGCTATTACAACATTGGCGTGGTAGGGAGTGAACGCTATTACAACATTGGCGTGGTAGGGAGTGAACGCTATTACAACATTGGCGTGGTGGGGAGTGAATAACAATACAACATTAGCGTGATGGAGAGTGAATGACTGTACAACATTGGCGTGGTAGGGAGTGAATGACAATACAACAATATGAACATAACAACCTTCACAGATCTATTAAGACAAAAACAATGCAATGTTCTTGCGGAGTTGCGTTAAATGGCAATGCAGCATCAGTGCAGGGTGCATGAGGGACTATGCAGCATGGTGAATGAAGCATTGTAAGTGAAAAACAATGCCACATGAGCGCCATGATGACCGAATGAATGACAGTGCAATTGGGAGTGAATAAAACTGTAGCTTTGGAGTAACTTCTGGACAGCTAATAGGCTGAAAATATTGTGTACCTAAGGTGGTGAGTTATTCGAGCAGGTAGATCACGTAGTATTTCTGTAGTGGCAGCAATGCGAAAGAAGGCTGTTAATATTCTCATTTAAAAACCATTAGTAATGATCTATGCCCCTCGAATGATTACCCCATCATTGGCTCAATACAAGATTTTCTTTTTATGTAGGCTGGTTAAACTGTAAAAAAGGGATATAATGAAGTCTGAATTATCGATTTGTAAAGCATCATCAGCTGCGCCATTAGACACATTATAATTACCAACAGGTGCGAATGTTTTGAGCTACTTTACAGCATAAAGCCATCGCACTTAGGACACACTTCATATTTCAGGGGCCACACGAAGTTAATCATGAGATTTTGATGACATATTTCTCAGACTTCAAGCCAGACTGGTCCAACAGTATTGATAACCCAAGATTTCGATCTGATCATCAGATCAGTTTGACATTTTGTGGTCTTGGTAGTACAAGTGCTTGCATTACGACCCATACACGTCAGCGTTGGACGATGATTTTGTTGAAATGATCATCAACAAGGGGGTATCACTCATCACAAACAGCATAAACTTTGCGCAGTAGAACGTGTAGCCACCTATGAAGCCATGGGCTAACATTCCATATGTAAATCATTACGCTAACATACGTTCCATATGAATAACAAAACATATATCCATGCTCTTCAGTTTCCGCATTGTTACGTTGACCACGCTTGATTATGCATCAGTTGACACTAATGCCAAATCAATGGATGCAATCTCTCCCAGCGCATTCACACCTGATTATCTCTTGTCTTCCACACGGAGTAATTAGTAGAAAAAAAATCCTAATAGTTAATCAATATCCGTAATTTAGCGTCACACCATTAGAGCGTTATGTTTTCCAGTCGAATATAAATATATATGAGATGTGTACCTGACAGAGTTGATGTACGAGGTCAGCAGATGGAAGTTTTAAAGGACAAGAGAATATGGATAGGATTCAGCTCCATTAATAGTTGTAAAGTTTAAGTGCACCTCACTGGTAAAGGGAGTTTAGGTCATGACATTATATTCAAACAAAATTAATGAGTAATATCATTCATGCAAATAATGATCAAATTTCATCTTGTTTGAAACCGGTGATCTATGGTTTTATGAGACTACAAGGATTTCTCAACAAATGTATTGTATTGGCCACAAATACGACGTAGAGGTGAGTGATTTGGAGACAAGTAAGTGCTCAGATTGAGTCGGGGTAAGGGAGCAGTTCACTCGTACATGGCATGGCGCGTGAATTTTTATATACGTAAATTGTATTTGCATCTTTTTCATTGCAGCATCCCATCGCATAAAACCCTGTCTTTACGGCCGGGGCTGTATGACGTGTGAGAATGTAGCGAACCATGAAGCCTGTGAAGAGCTCCATGAATATAAGCAATGCAGAAGCAACCAGGTGAGTGTTTACAAGCATGTAGTGATAACACTTCCCATCGCTAGTCGCTTGTATACGCCATCTATCGCATCATATTGCTGTTTTAGATGTGTAAGGAGTCGTGGAAGATCAATACACGACTACAAACGAGCGAGTTTTCGAGCAAATGCCAAAATATCTTCAAAAGTAGCGAAACGAGAGGCCGCAACAAACGGAAATGTCTTGATTCGCTCCATGACAAAGGGATCCATGGACGCATGGCCGCTTGGTTGTTTAATCAAAACACTCAAACATATCTTGTCTGACTATGGTAACATAATGCATTCATTAGTTCTGTACACTGCAACATTTTGAAAATATGATTGTTGATAGGAATGCATCATGTTTGCTCGTATCTACATAGTATTAATTTTGTTTCGTGTCAAGATCCTTGGTAGCGTGTCCACCATTGCCTGCCGTAAGTCATCACCATGTTTATATCCGTTGTTGCATAGATTACATCCTATGAATTACCCCTTTGACCAGGAAGTCAATTTGTACGCAACAATTAAAAGCCGCTTGCACGACATAGTCATTTATTCATAGCTTTTTCTGTTACAATTATGTTAACGGAATGTTGAGCAAACCCCGCGACAATACAGCGGTATTTTGCACTTAAGAATGTAATTCTATTATTGTTGGGGAAGTTTCCATGTCTCCAAAGAACAATACACGCCGAACGAAACCTTACAAAGGTTACCAAGGAAACTAGGCATACCTGTGCAACACAACTATGTGTCAGGTGGCTCGATCGAGGATGTTGTCAAGCAATTATGCTCCATACCATGGCGCCAACAGCGTTATGCCATATGTTGTAAAGGCTCTATGACATCGATTTACATGCTCGTTCAATACAACAAATACTATCAAACAACATATGTTATGGTAATGTGTATACATATACGATAATTGTTATATATCTATGATGATCGATCGACATAAAAAGAGAGTTTATTACGATGCTGTTTTTATCGTGTAAACCGATAAATGACCAGAGATACATATTGTAATCACATACATTCATAAATATATACTCATACACATACACACACACACACACACACACACACACACACACACACACACACACACACACACACACACACACACACACACACACACACACACACACACACAATAACACACGCATTATTATATAAATTATAGCATAACAATAGCGTGAGATAAAGCGAGTGGCAAAGAAACATTAGAATGATGGTCAGTAGACGACAACGCAGCAGATGCGTGGTTCTGAAGCAATGAGTAATATTTACAATGTTGAGTA